>SNQJ01S0039218.1:0-45923 GCA_010110895.2 Picea sitchensis
TATTCTTCAATCTACCTATGGGAATCACTCTATGCTGGTTTTCTAGCTTCAACTAGATATTGGAATACCCTGGTGTAGGTTCTCCCATTGCTTCCCAAGTCTTCTTTGGAAAAATGTTGACATCTGATCCTAAGTCTAGGATAACATTTCCCATATTAAAGTATCTTATATTTTCATTCAATCTGAACTCTCTGCTAGTTCTTTTATTTCTATGGACTTGATTAATCTTCTTTGGTTCTGTCCATACCCATTCTTCTATGCTATATTTCTCAAGCATGTTTTTAAACAACTCCATGACATTCTTATCATGAAGTAATTTAAATCAATATTCGAGGAAATTATTTAAGTTACTTACTTTCTCTATTTTATCTCCTTTATAAGTATGATCCAAAGACTGGTGCATATCAAAAATAGGAGTATCATACCTCGGTGTAGTGTTTTATGTGGAGGCTTCATTCTCCTTCAAGAATTCCTTCTTTCCTTTCGTGAAAGTTTCCTTCTCCTTCGTTGCATCAAGTTGTTGTTGTGGTTGAGTGTTCTTCTGAGTCCAACACTGAGTTTCCTTCTTCTAATCATGTGGATATGCTCCTATCTTCACTCCTCCTCTAGTCACTATATTGATGTTCCTCCCAGGATCCCTTATTTCTGTAGAAATCCACTGAACATTCTGGTTATTTAGATTCCTCTTCTCCTGGATCTTCGTCATTAAATTCGGGCACTCTTATGTCATGTGATCTACTGCACGACAATGCATACATGTTGTTGCTAGTTGAGGACAATATCTGGCATAATGTCCTTGATGTTGACAATTATGGAAGATAATAGGCACTCTCCCTCTGCCCATTCCTCCTCTTCCTCTACCTTTGAATGCTCCTTTGTTCCCTTGTGGATCCATGTTATTTTGATGATATTGTGGTGCCATATTATACTGCGGGGGTTGTTCAAACTATGGAACTTCTTGAAATAATTGTGCTTTGCAAAAATGTGGCAGTCTGTCCTTCCATAAACTCAGCCTGCATCCTGTATGTATCTGAGGTTCTTTCCTTCATTAACTCCAGGGTTCTACAATTTTTTTCTTCATTCCCCACTCACTTACAAAAGTTACAGAAAGTAATCTTCGGTTTTGTGTTGTACTTCTGCATCATTGGGAAGCGATATGGATCATGCCCATGTGTATTACATATTTCACACCAAGGCCCTCCTGTAGGCAATGAATTTTGCAGCCCTACTCCCAGGTACTGCGCAAATGTCGGAAACTCATTATTTTTATGTCCTTATTATCTGCATAGGGTACAAAACACTACTTCTCTTTTTTCCCTACTTTTATTATGGTTTAATTTCACTGTCAAGTTCTTCAGATCTTCCTTCAACTCCTCTATAGTTGTATATGTCTACTTATACTAATTCTCTTCTAACTACATTGATGCTTGCAATGCCTCTACCTGGGTTTGAAATTTATGTTGTCTTAGTGGATGTTTCAAATGTGGTAACAAAGAGTTTATAAATAATTGTCTGTGTTGCATGTCAGAAATGAGATACTTCAGTTTACCTTTCAATGTCTTGAAATTTTGATCGATGTCCCATACAAACTCTCCTCGTTTCTGTCTAACCTCAATCATATCATTCATAAACTAATCCTCTGAAACTCTGTGATCAATGCCTATTTGATCTCTGCTACTGTTCCTAGCACACCTTGTGGATTGTTTACTGCGAGACTCATGTACAAATCCAGCGCGTAGTTTCTGAACGTTATTTATAGTTGCGCTACTTTTGTTGCCTCATAAGTGACTCTTTTTTCTTCCCATATTCACTCACACATGAATATGTTCTTCTATGGGTCTTTTGATCCATCAACATGAAACTCTAGTATTCTTATCATTGGATCTACGCCTTCCATTTTCGAATTTTTTTTACCTACTCTGTGCGGTACTACTATCTTTGTACTGTTGTTCGGACTTGAACTCCCACTAGTGTTGCTACTGGTATGTCCACTTGTACCACTACCTATAATATTGTTGGTACTTCCTCTTGTACCCTCACTTCTATTCTAATATCCTAGATTATTTTGATCGTCAGTCACTTTTTCTCTAAACAACTCTTTCTTTGATGATGTGTTAGTCATACATGGGGTTGTAGGTTCTACACTGATTCAGACATAGACAATGGTATCTGCTTCCTCATGAGATCTCGATCCTCTAGTCTTTATTTTGTATGTGGTGTGCATTATTTATTCATTGTGATCCATAGCACGAAGATCCTCTAACTCTTCCTCATCACTCTCCAAGCCTTCCCTCTTGGCTATTGCTCTTTTCTTCCTATTGAGATTATACTAGTAGGGTCGTCCACTACGCGTTGTTCCTTCCTTCTGCAGAATTTATTGGATCTCCTCTTGATCCATCATAATGGGATCTTTATCTTTACTGCACTCTCCTCTATCCATTTCCCCCTCCATCTCAAACCTTCCTCAGTGTTTCCCCTAACTCCCCCATGCACGCAGGGTAGTTTAGTTGTTTGATTCCATAGTTAATACCCCTTTATCATGCAATACTATCTTTATCGAAGTGTACAACGAACTGGTGTACCTTCCCCTTGGACCCTTAAAAAAATACTTCTCTACTATACTGTAAGACTTTGATGTATCTACTGCGAACTCAGTGATATACCTCACTACAATGTTATCTAGCCAGAAATATACTGCGCATGTGAATTTATTATTTACCCTTTTCAACCGTGTGATACTTTCTTCTGTCCACTCCACTGATCTAACTCTATTCGTCAGATGGGTATCTTTCAACCGTCTTATCCACTCATGTAATAGCATGGGAAACTCACTAATGAAAATCTCATGTATTTCGCTGAATATGTATCTCTCAAAGTACTCTCTTGGCTTAAACCTAGGGATTATATTATCTTTATGGGAAAACTCTAGTTCTTGAACTATCAACCATCTTCCAATCTCCTCTTTCATGGGATTCCAACCTACAAACATTCCCTTTCTTAATCCCCCACGCTATACTGTGTGATACATCCCTCCTGATCTAATATTCTGAGTTCCAACCGACAACAAAACCATTGTTGGTTACTTGTGGGATGACCCAAGTTCTAACTACAGGATTTCCAACAACCCTTTGACCATCGGCCCTTCTGGATACCAGAAGGCAACACAATGCAAAAAGTGCACTGCGCAGTCTTACCCGAGATGAATTCAATGGGTGGCCATAGGACTCAGATGTCTACAACCATGGGATGGGATGTGTTTATCTCTCAGAAGCATTGGATCTACTCTTTGTTATCCCTCAAAACCCCATTATATATTAGTTTAGATAAATAACCCTAATATTCCAATAATACTTCATTATCCATTATAGAATCATGTATTCAATGATAGGTATTCACCTACTGTAACATAAGATGTAGATATAAAAACTAGCTACGACATTCATTTACTTAGTGTTGTTCTGCAGATTTCATGATTTTTTCTTAGTGCGCAGTAATATAACCTTTATTAATTAACATATCATCATAAAGCTTGTTAAATCAAACATAGCAGCAAGCAATGCAACCATTCGTACACATGACACAAATATACCATGCTTCACCCCCTCTTGGGCTATGTCCATAAAGATTTGTTGCTTGGGTTTTTTGTTCATATTCTTGCAAAACCTAGTGTTGTGCATTGTACATCTCCTCTGCCACTACATTTGATCTCCACAGATCGCAACAGTCCTCACAAAACTGAGAACTTCCAACCAAAAACCTAACCATGTAACAAATACTAGTCGAACTAACCAAAAGACCACCTTCTCATCGTCCTAATACGTTATAAATATACAACAAAATGGGACAAAGCCCTTACAAAAACCCTAAGCCTAAGCGGATTAGGTTTGTCCACTTTCTCCTTGACTTAATATTGGTTGGTCCATGATCCAACCATTCTCCAATTCGACACTTGTCTACTTTCCAACTGCTCCGCAACAATTTGTCCAATTTGTAACTACTTTTCTCAGAGCTAGTTTTCCTCTTTTTCTGGCACTGCTTTTCCTCTATTTTTGGCACGCTTCCCTATTTTTCGGCGTTGTCTTGAAATATTCAAAATTTCCTTGGTTTTCTCCCAAAATCAGCCTACGCCAACACTAAGTATGGAAACACAGGTATGTTGGAGGCATGTTTGAGGCATAACTAATTCTATGAAGTTAGTGGAAACAAAGAGGCAGAGTCTATGGAAACTAAGAGACAAGAAGTCTATGGTTGGAGGCACATTTGATGTGCATCATAGGTGGTTGCAGAGATGGTTGCGACAGAGAGTCTTTGTGATGATATATGTATGAGTGTATTGGTGACTATTGTAAATTGAGTCGGTAGTGCTCATGTTGTAAATGTTTCGCAATAACAAAGACTTAGCTGAGTGTTAGGCACGATTTATGCCGCCCACACTATCTCTATGTTTGTCTTTAATTTGTTCCACGGTTCTCTTGATTTCTCATGGATGTATGCTTAAATATGACTATGTGTTAAAGCAATCAAGGAATGTCTAAGTATACAAGAGTTTCACTAGAGTAGGAGTGTGACTCGTAGGTAGACTAGAATATAATATAAGTATGCTATAGGTGAATAGGTATAGTCCAATCGAAATATCCTTGGTGTTACCAAACAATAAAGTGATAAATGTTGTGGTGTCGCATGCCCTCAAAAGGTGTATGATAGTAAAGCACACTATAAGGACATAACAAAACGTATCACAGAGTTTCTTTCGCTTACCAAGAAAATGGATGAATGGAAAAAGTCTCAAGAAAAAATTAAAAAATGGTGATTTGATCATGTGAAATAGTGTCAGAAAGATCATATAATTTCCCCTTTGAGAATTTCTACAATGAGTGAGAAAAATATCTTACAAAATAACGTAGTAGGACTAAGTTGGAAGGAGTAATGTAGCAAGCTATAAAAATAAGTAAATGATGCCTTGGAGAGCGTCAATAGCAATAACAATTAAGAAAAATGATCATTACAAAAATGATCATTACAAAAAATATTATTTGTTCTTTCTAGGAAGATAACACGCTCTTTATTCCAAAAGAAAAGGCATGACAACATTAGATGAACATAAAAATTGAAAAAGCTAGGTATTGAGAAGATTTCATCATCACCCGGGATTGGTTAGAGTATATAGCAAATCCAACCAAAGACAGTGACTAAATCAATTCCTTTATGCTCAAGTTGAACAAAAGTCCAAGAACATTTTAATATGAAATATCATTTTAATATGAAATATCTTTTTATGAATCGACACTTGGAATAACGTGTAAGAGTAGGGAATTTTATGAGCCTGAGGAATTTACAATTTCAGTTAATTATTAGATAAAGGACAAACTTCCCAGACTTTAATAGAGAAGGCCGGAGTTTGGGAAGTTACAATGTTTCAACTTCCCCTTTGCCTACTTATGTATAAATATTATGAAAATATTATGGGAGAAGGGATTTTGAAATGGCATTGTAAATTTTGTTTTTTTTTTCTTTTTTTTTTTTAAATAATATGAAAGCAATTGAATAAGGATTTCCGAATGGCATTGTAAACTTGAGTTTTCGTTGGTTGTGTGAGAGTATTTTGCATTTAATTAAACAACAAACTCATTTTTATGATTATTTTTATTTGGTTTTATATTTATTTATTGTTTTTAATTTTTATTTGGAGTATTTAAATTAAAACTGTATTTTTTTTTGCATCTGACATAGTATACTGCTTGAGTGAGCCTAATAGTTAAAAATATATGTTTCCTCTTAAGAGGTCACAAGTTCAAATCTAAAAAAGATAAACTATGTATATTTCTGTAGATTTTAGATTGTAGCTTAGCTGTCACTTTAAAAAAAAATTAAAATTTTAAAATTAACGAGAAACATTTTAACTACCCAAACTAAAGTACGATATAATAAATTCTAAACTTTTATAATATATCATGTATAATCTGTGATAGTGAAAATGAAATACTATATATATTTACACTTTAAAACCAATCACACTAACATAATTTGAAGATTTTGTAATTTACACTAACATTATTTTTTTATAAAAATAAAATTTAAAATAATAATAAATTTATAATTATATATTTAACCTTTCTTTTATAAAATTAAAATATAAAAATATATGCACATTTGAAATTATTACACGTTGATTATTACCGAAAAGTGGCTAACAAGTAATCACAACATACACGTTGATTATTACCGAAAAGTGGCTAACAAGTAATCACAACATAGTATTGAGTATATGTTTATTCATTCATAGAATTATTAAAATGATTTATTCATATGGCTGATATTTACTTTTACAATTTCGTTAATTATGATTATTGATTACTACTTAAGTGGGAAGTTCCCTTCTCTATCAACCAGAGAACCTACCCTTTCTACATGTCACACTTTTAGGGTTTTATGCACTCACTCAGTCTTAATGCTTATATTAAAACCTTAATTATGATTTACGATTATTGTGGTTGGTTGTACTTTATATGAATAAATATGATAATGTGGTTGGTTGCTTGAAAAATGAGGTGTCATTTAAAATGACCTTGTTGGTGGATGAGTATATATGATTATTACGTTAGTAAATGTTGTTGATTTTTAGGTAACAACAGAGCTTGAAGGATTATCTAATTAATGTTGTAATGGAGATAGTGTGTTCTGGTCGCATGAGTGTGGCAGTGAATTCAATGAATTAACTTTGGTTGTGATTGATAAGACCTCACCCCTCTTATTACTCATTGATGTAGACTAAGTTATACCTTGACCACGTCCTTAGTGACATTCAGCCTACTAAGAAATTAATACTTAACTAAGGTATTTTTTCTCAGGTGTGGGTAGATGTGTCCTCGGGTGAGATAAAGTATTACAAAGGTATGGAGATTATCTAGTAAAGCTGAGAAGTAATGTCAATGTGGTTATTCTAATGGAATCTTAGGTGTTGAGATATTGTTTTTGGAGAGCATAGAGTAAATTGCTTATATATGTTAGCGTGGGCATTGTATATTTCTTAACAAACTAATTCAATTCATTTTTCATTTACATAATTCATTTTTGGTTTACATTTATATAAGATAAGTCAAACTTGTATTTCTTAACAAACTAATTCAATTCATTTACATAAGACAAGTTAAATTTAAATTTGTTAAATTTGTTTTAGTTGTTTTGGGTATTAGAAGTTCATTTTTGGTTTACATTTATATAAGATAAGTCAAACTTGTATTTCTTAACAAACTAATTCAATTCATTTTTCATTTACATAAGACAAGTTAAATTTAAATTTGTTAAATTTGTTTAGGATGTTTTGGGTATTAAATTTAGTGGTAAAAGGTTTGAATTTGTGATATATGGATTTCACACTTTCAATTTATATATGTCTATCTATTTGGGAGGTTAGTGTGTGACCATCTTCTATGTCATGTTCATGTGTGACCCCCAATTACGATATGATATTTTTCTACATTATCTTTTTATTATGGATCACCTTTCTTGAGTTACCTTTACCTATAGTTGGTAGAATAAGGCCCACAATAACAATACCTTCTTTCGACCAAATCTTTAGACAACATTTTCCCCTTAAATTTCATAGACATGGATTCCTCCAAATCTACCAAAATTGCCCTATGTTTTTCATCCATCATTGTAGCCAGAATACCATTGATTCCACTTGAGAGGCCTTCACCATGTGAATTCTAAAATAATTTCATTTTCAATCTCTTTTAGAAATCTCAAATAGGAAATTCCCTTCACTAGTTCTATTTCCTCTCTAAAAATTTGTCTATGACCTCTACCTTTTAGCAAACAATTTCATCCAACACTTTGACAGACCTAGAGTGGATGAATCTAGTATGTTCAACCTCATGGGATTTAAGAAATAAGATAAGGATGTTTTTTCATCTATCATACATTGATGGCATAATACTTTACATGATTTCACATCAATGATCCCAAAAAATACTATCTAACACATCTTCACAAGGGCCCTAAACTACACAAGTAGAGCCAAGGTATTTGTAGAGGACCTCAAAACAACTAAAAGTGCCATAAACCACCACCTCCACATTGAAAATGACTATATCAATATTTTTATAGGAAAAAGTAAACCTAATAAACCTAAAACACAATATTTCTCAGAAAAATGCAACAATTGATGGGGTGAGTGTTGAGTCCATTTTGTGCTTCCACAAACCATACTTTTGCCTCTTGTTGCCATTTTTTCCTTCATTTTATCCCACATTTCTCATAAAATAGCCTATCAGGTATATTTGTCATCCCTTTAACTTCGATTGAATTTTCTAAATTGTGCATTAAGGTGGAAATTTAGGAAATTTGGAAATTCACCCAAATCCGATAATAGCTCAAATACGTTTGTATACTACGGGACTTTGAAATCCAACTCTTGGGTTGCGTTCCCAAATGTACAAGGATGGTGAATAAGATATCATATTCGAAATCTGAGACCGCTAGATGCTCGGTCAGCATTTGGTCAAAGCAGAGGACGATTCAGTAATTATACTGTTTGACATTAAATCTAGGATGGATTTTTGATTTAAAACAAATTTGAAAGCCATATTTTGAGGATCTAGAAGAGGCATTCGACCCCTCTTAGGATATTGTGGATCTACCTATGATATTTAGGAGACATTTTAACATTTATGGTTTTAAAACTTTTGTATAATACTCTTAAGTTTAAGCTAGTAAGACACCTTTGGATGAATGAAGAAAATTGAGATTTTGCACTCTCTGAAGATCAGATCTGTGTTTGTTCATTTGAATGCTCATGGTGATTTGAATCCTATTGGAGTCCTTCATTATTTGGGGTTAATCAAAACAGTGTGCAGGGAGCCGGTGGAGGCCCCATTGCCAACTAGTACCTCTTTCCTTTTGTGTTATTTTTCAAAATACATGTTTTAGATCTTGTTTCTTGTAGATGAATTTTATCTTGCTTTAGGTAGGTAAATGGATTTCATAGTTCAGTTACATGCTTAATGTTTTTCAAGACTTACTCATCATTGTGAATGGATTCTTGAATGAGAACTCAATGAAGAGTTAGACTTCAAGCATTAAGATAACTTTGAATACTTTTGAGTTATTTGTGCTTTCAATATTTTGATTTGATCTGATGTTAATGAATGAATGAAAGAAGAGAATGATGAATTACATCTCTTGAATAGGAGTTTAAAGACTTCTTCCAACATTTGATAGGTTTTAAAAATGTCTCTTGAATGCTTGTTGTTTCCACCCCTTTAGAAAAACAAATCTTTGATCATTGTGGGATCATAGAAATGACTTACAGACCAGAGAGTTTAGTTTCTCTTTCACATTATTATAGATTAAGTTTTACCATTTGAAAACAAGTGTTGATCACTGTCATGAGAGCTATGAAGATGACTTCTGAATGGGAGCTTAGCATCTCTTTCGTTCAGCCTTAAATTAAGTTTTAGGTTGTAAAAGACTTATCTCTAAAATCCATATACCACTTTGGACCTCTAGTGCTACAAACAGGATTGATGTAGTAAGCCTGTTGCAAGGTCAGAGCTCAACATTTTAGTACGTTCTTGGTGACATTTAGAGATAAAAAAACATATATACTCATAAAAGAAAAATACATATATACTCATCAAAGAAAAAAACATAGCATAGAAGTAATTTTTGAATTATGTTTCTTTATGTCTGAGCTTAGGGATTGATAAAGGCGATTTTTTGAAAGAGCCCCAAACTATTTTAACTTATCTGTAGAATGGGCATCTCTACTGAATCTACCACACCAAGCTAGCTGGAAGAATCACATTGGAAATTAGAGATAAAACAACGTTCGGGCAAAGGCTAACTCATTGAAGTGGGTTTGTGGCTTATGAAGTAAAGAAATGACACAAGCAATCTCTCGTAGGGAAGCAAAGGAAAACAAACTATTCTTGAACAAATGGGAACAACCTCTTTTCCTGTGGAGATCTCCAGTTACAAACAATGAGAGAAACTTCTTTGAAATGTAGGTAGATGGACAAGAACAAGAGAGAATGGAAGAGAACTAGCAAAGGAGAATAATGAAGAAAGGAAAGAGCGAGAGATAGAGAATCACATAGAAGGGGGCAAGAGGGAAGCGAAGAAGGAGGAAGAACATACTACATTGCATTTCCTATGGTTGACCCACCAACCCTTTTGGGAGATGACATAAAAATGAAAATATTCCTCCATCATTCTTCAAATTTCTTTGGTTTAACACTTGAGAACCACGACTCTTTTATATTTGAATTGACATCGTTTATTAGAATTATATGGATATACAAGTGATACTCAAAAAACCGTTTCTATTTCCTGCAACTTTAAAGGTTATGCATTGAAATGGTTTATGGGCTTGGGAGAAGCAACAATAGTCTATTGGGAAGATATGAAAAGAAATTTCTTACTAAATATCAACCTTACTATAAGTCCAAAGACTCAAAGAGAGACATCTTTAAGATGACTCAAAGTGAAGAGAAAGCTTAGAGGAATATCTAGAAAAGTTTCTGTACAACATGCATAAATCTATGCAATCTAATGTCCCTTTGGATGTCATCTGTACTATCTTTTTAAAAGGAATTTGAGATGAGAATTTGGAGCTCTTAATTTAATGGGGGCAGGGGATATTTCCCATCTCCCTTTCCCAAAAAAATGGATTGAGCGTGTAAATATTCATGAGGAAAAGCAAAGAGGGGAATGGGACAAAGAGACAATGTAACAAGATCAACAAAGTCAATTTCAAATTGTGTTACTAAAAGCAGGAAATCTGTTTGAAAGCTTTAAAAATGATATCATGAGCACATTTGGATCACAACTTGATATATTGAAAGGAAAACAGAAGCAAGAAGAACAAAAGAAAATATTTGCAATTTGGTGTCCTTAGTGTAGAAAGAAACATGGGAAGCGAGAATGTCCTTTAAACAAAATACAAGTTTGTGGATTGTAATACAGAGATAATCATGCCACTGATGATTTTCCAAAATTAAAAGAATTGCAAGATTCTCACATAGAATAAGGACAAGGGATGGAATCCCTTTACTACCTAGCACCATAGGAGACCTTGGCGACCCGCGTGTCTCAACAATTTCCTCATAATTTTTCAGCTCCATTTCAAAGGAAATTCATGGAGTCTACCCGTACCTTGGCAAGCCTGACTCCCTCAGTGAGACAAAAACCGATCTCTCCTCAAGGTTGGGGGTATACTCGAGGAAATCAACCATATCAGTGACCTGCTGACCATATCAACATTACCAACTTGACCATATCAGTATGCCACCAACAATCATATAAATGACCTTATCAGCGGCAATATGATGACCATATGTTGCTTCCCACCAACGGATCAGTGAGGAATCGATACAAAATTCATACTTCGACCACTCGTACCGCCTCCTTCTTAACCGACAACTTCTTCACCATCAACCAACCTCCATACAGAATTACTGATTTAATCTCAACTAGATCTCAATCGATAATAAAGTGGAAAAACCCATGTCTGACTGTTGAAGAAGGGACTATTCCATCCTCCCTCTTCCAAATATCCACTTGAGATCAGGAAAAGTCACATAAAGGGATTCTCCTGTTATCCGCAGGAGAAACCAATTGAACAAAGAGAGAGAATCTATACGGATAAATTACCACTGAATGTCGGATACAAAGGGAAAAACATTAAGTATCCAAACACCTCCTTTCCCGGAAAGGTTGGTCAAAGAGAAAAAACCAATATCTCTTCCTGAATTTAATGTATTAGATGGAGTTAAAGTAATACGTGTAAAAATTCCTTTTTGCAAGCTGCTCCGAAAGGTCCCCATCTCCTGAAGCAATCAAAGGAATATTGTTCAAGAAATAAACAAAATGAAAGATCCACCAGGATTCGTAGCGATTTGGAAACTTAAGGCATTTCAATGTCAAATAACATTTCCATTGAAAATATGTTGATCCGGGGAATTCCAATGGTGACAATAACAATCGGCGCCAATTTCTGACTCTAATTGACTTAGGAGCTGACTATACATGTGATGGCGATTTAGAAACAATGAGACATTTGACTTTGCAAAATCTGAGACCAACCACCACAGTCTTGGAATTGGCCGATAGATCCAAAGTAGTTCAGGAGGGTATACTAGAAGACACATCACGGTTTCTTTAGATTCTTGGGAATATCCAGTAAATTTCTTAGTTCTTCAACCAAAATCTAATCTAGGAGGCCATCCATTAATTCTTGGAAGACCCGAAGCAGCCCCACGGTGAATACTTTTATTGGTTCTTGAGCGGAAACATACTTATCTACATGGAATGAGAAAACCGTCCACACTCTATCCTCAGAGCACAAAACCTTACATACTAAGATCAATTGCCTTGAAGCCGATGAAACATATCAACAACGGGGAAGAGTAATTCCAGCTTTATTAAGGTATTAACAAGCTTTTATTTTAGAGAAGAAAATAATGAGATCTATTAGATTATTTCATTTCATTTGAGACGAGGATAATCTCGGGAAGAATTGAGAGACACACAATACCTTGCTGCGGATGAAGTCTTAGGACAAAGATTCCAAGAATATTGCACAATCAATTCTTTAGGTTCAGCATTTAATGATATTTTTTCCAGTTATTTCCATGACAAATGCTCAAGGCAAAACAATTGAAACTAGTCATGGGAAACATTTAAATATTGGCACAAATTTTGAACAATCTCAAGAAGAACAATTGATTGCACTACAAAAAAAATACCATAAAGCATTCACTTGGGAATATACTTACATTAATGCAAGGAATTCATCGGATACAATACTCATCCGCATCTACATAGATGATAACTTAAGACCACTCAGACAACCTCAAGAAGAATGAATCCAATCTTTGAAAGAGGTAGTCAAAGAAGAATTACAAAGTTACTAAAGGTAGGCTTTATCTATCCTATCTCTGCCAGTCAATGGGTTTCTCCATTGGTTATTGTACCAAAGAAAAATGGAAAATGGAGGAATTTGTGTGAATTCTGGGGAATTGAACAAAACAGCGTTGAGAGATCACTTCCATTACCATTCATAGATCAGGTTTTGGATTCACTAGCTGGGAAGAATTATTTTCCTTCTTAGATGGATTGAGTGGCTACAATCAAATCAAAAAAGCACTAGAAGATCAGGACAAACTACCTTCCATACCCATGGAAATTTTTGCTTGTATGCTTATAGCATTATTTACCTTTTGGTTTATTGTAATGCCCGGCTACTTTTTCAAAATAGGAGTCCAGCCATTTTGATTTAGTACATGAATGTAGAGGTCTATATGGATGATTTCTCTGTGCATGGTGATTCTTTTGAAGATCTTTGGAAAATTTGGAAAAAGTCTTAATCCGATGCATAGAAACAAATTTGTCCTACGAGTAATGAAAATGTTTCCTTGATGTTAAGCTGAAAGGGGTGTTATTAGGCCATCATATCTCGTCATCGGGAATAACAGTGGATCCAGTAAAAATTGAAATCATAATAAATCTACGAGAATAAGTGAAGGATGTGAAATTTTTTCTTGGATATGCGGGCTATTACCGAATTCATTGAAAATTTTAGCAAAATAGCTTTGCCTTTATTCAAATTACTTGGGAAAGATATACATTTCCATTTGAGTACTAATTGCCAAACTGCCTTCAAGAAACTAAAGGACAAGCTATCAACCGCACCTATATTAAGAGGACCTAATTGGGCTTTGCCATTTCATATCTCAACAGGTGCATCAGAATCTGCTATAGGGGCATCATTGGGTCAAAGGAAAACCTTATGACTTATTCTATATACTTTATAAGTAAAAAAATTTAACCAATTAGATGCTCTGATTCTGAGAAGAAATGTTAGCTTGATAGTCCATGCTTGTAAATAAATTTGAGCTTTATCCACTTAGAGTTTAGCAAAGAAGTTTATCCATACGGATCATTCTGCCTTAAAATATCTCATGAATAAACCTATTGCTAATGGCAGGATAACAAGATGATTGTTGTTAATGATCACGGGGGAATCCAACATCACAGTCTTGAATAGGCCTGGAAAGGAAAATCAAGTAAATTTGATTTCTTATCTCGATTAAAAACCCATGGTGAGATTGTTCCTGTCTCAGATAATTTTTTCTGATGAGCACCTATTTTCCATTTAAGTTAAAACTCCATGGTATGATGATAAATAATTAGCTATATCAATCGGGAATATGTTACCTCCATCTTCACCTCAAAAGAAAGAAAAAGGAATAATAAAGCAAAGTGCTAGATATACATGGATTGATG
This sequence comes from Picea sitchensis, assembly GCA_010110895.2. Taxonomy (NCBI): domain Eukaryota; kingdom Viridiplantae; phylum Streptophyta; class Pinopsida; order Pinales; family Pinaceae; genus Picea; species Picea sitchensis. The sequence continues at coordinate 14,290 of SNQJ01S0039218.1, forward strand.
GAGATCTGTTTTATACCGGATATGACCTCATGATTAGGAGATGTGTGAGACAAGATGAAATTTTAGAAATTTTGAAAGCTTGCCATGATGAACCTTGTGGTGGTCATTTTGCAGATAAGAGGAAAACACACAAAGTATTCAATTTAGGATAATGCAGCCATCTATCTTTAAAAGATTCCAAGAGGTATGTCAGAAGTTGGCTGATAAATGCGAAAGGATGGAAAACCACTTCCATCAAATGAGATGCCTCTTAAGCCACAAGTTCACATGGAGCCATTTGAAAAGTGGGCTCTTGATTTCATTGGTCCCATAAATCCACCTTCAAAGGAAAACAATACATCTTAGTATGCACTGACTACGTTACAAAGTGGGCGGAAGCCAAAGAATTGGCAAGAGCTACAGAACAAACAGTGGTCAACTTTCTCTTCGAAAAAATCTTTGTTCGATTTGGAGGGTACCCGCGAAGGGAGACAACTTGAGACCAAGAACCGCAGTTCACTTCTAAATTGAGTCACGGGACAGCAGCAAGCAAATATCGGATCAAGCATGGGAAGTCTAAACCCTATCATCCACAAACAAATGGACAAGTGGAATCCACTAATAAAACTCTGAAACAATCATGACCAAACGGTCAAAGCACACATAAAGGCCCGGTCAGAGAAAAGCTCGAGAAACTTTATAGACATCTGAGAATCTATAAAGATAGTATTAGGTTCCTCCTTACTCCGAATTTGGTATATGGTAAGCAAACCTTGCTTCCTATAGAATTTCAAATCCATACATTTTAGATGCTTGACTGAATTAGGACTAGATCTTTCTGAGGCACAGAAAGAAAGGATAATGCAGCTTAATCAATTGGATGAGATGGGGCAGTGATTAGAACACTTAACACTTCCGTCTGTGTGAGAGGGCACATTGGCATAACAAGTTCATCAAGAAGAAGCAATTTAAAGAAGGAGATTGGGCATTGTTATTTGACTCAAAATTTAAAGATTTTCAAGCTAAATTTACCACACATTGGCTTAGCCCTTTATGAGATTACCTGAGTATATGACAATGGCTTTCGGTCAATTACAAACAATAGATGATAGAAGTGACTCATTTCATGCGTCCCGATGGTCCTGGTGAGAAGCTCTACAATAAGCCTGTCAGCAGAGAAAACTTTTTACATCAGATATCTGAACAGAATGAAGTGGAAGTGTTGGAGAAACAAAACCATGTGTTTCTCCATCTTCTACTAAAAAATATATAGAAAAATATAAAAATATAAAAAAAGACAAAAGGAAAAAGACAAAGAAAAAAAAAAAAAGGAAGAGAAAAATAAAAAAATAGAGTTTAGTTGTGAAAACCCAAATAACTGGCACAATATAAACTCGAATTCTGAGTGGAAAACCAAGTAACATTGGCCACTTTCGAAATTCTAAAAAACTAATAAAATTCCATTATCAAGTTTTTTTTTTTTTTGTTATTTGTTTCAATTTTCAACAGTTTTTATGACTAGAGGACAAGTCAATGAATAAGGATGAGGGGGAAGGTATACCCTTCAAACCCTTCAATGATAGCATACAATAAGGAGAGGAACCTACTTCATTCCATTCGGCATAAGGGACCTGAGAATAACCACTTCAATCGATGAGGGACACGATAAATACACTCATTTCAATGTGGAGGGACACAGTGAATACCTCATTTCAATCGTGAGAGGGACACGGTAAGATAATCATTTCAATGTGGAGGACTGATAGTGATGAAGCAACAAAGACAAATCATTCCAGGTACAGAGAGGGACACAGGTGAACATTCATTCAAAGTGCAATGAGGAGGAGTAAGAAAGTAACCACTTCAATCAGTGGAGTGACCTAGAAAATGTCAATTTTTCAATCAGAGAGGGACCCGAGAAGATATAAATTCAGAAAAAGAGGACCAGGAGATACTAGCAAAATAAATCTGAGAAGGAGAATCCGAAGACTTACTGACATTCCATCCGACTTCCAACACAGGGCAATAATTTAGTATGTTTTCATTTTTAATGCTTTAATTTTAGAAATTCTTCTTAAGTTAGAAATGAAAGCAAATGCCACTTTCCTTCCCTCCTACATTTACCCTATCATTACTCCATTCTTTACACCCTCAAAACACTTGGAATGGCACTCTTGCAAAGGAGTCATAAAGGAGGGGCTGCTTTGTTGTTTCAAAATTAAAAGAGAGGCATTGGCACTTGAATGGCACTACTTGAGAACCATTGTTTCAAAAAGGAGTCCTTAAGTGGAAGCACTGCATTTTGTTCCAAAAAGAGTCATAAAGAAATTGTTTTTATACCAAAACAAAGAGTTTATTTTTAATTTGTCTAAACTCTGTCATATACAGAACCCAAAACAAAATTTCAAAATGGTTTTGCATCCGAGGTTATAAGAGAAGTCACATATTAGTGAAAGGTGAAATTGAGTCATATGACTGTGAGCATTCTTTAAAACCATGGTTTGCATAGGAGTTATAAGAAGCAGTTCACATATTGGTGAAAGAATTTGAAATTCGGGAGTTATATGACTGAGCATTCTTTAAAAAAAGCCATATATTATAACAATTTCAAAAAAGAAGTCACGAATGCAGTAGAATTACACTCTCAAGTTATGATTGATGGGCAAATCATTTTTCAAAATGAAAACCTTGTTAAAATTCCCTCCAACGATCTCCTCTCCATAAAGGTAAAAACGACTCAAAACGTTTTTATATTGAAGCCTCATTCAAAATATTTGTGATGTCTCACCTTTTGCACACCACCGAGTTTGAGCTAGCGATACATTCACCACCATTTGGTGCACCACGTGTAGTTCTCCCATGCATTTCAATCTTGAGCATTTTGGTTGTTATCCCCTAGGTCCTGGCCCATTTGCTCCTCCCATGTTCAAACCCTATAATCTAGTTAAATCCCTACATCCTAGCCCATTGCTCCTCCCCGCATCATAAAATCCCTACAACTACACTTGCAGTGTAGCGACCATACTCCGAAATTCGCTAATTGAGTAATGAAATTGTATGTTGACAATCATCCTGTCAACATACAAGATTTCGATACAATGGCGTGGAAATTGAAGAGGGGCGTGGAGAAATAAGACAGAGATGTATCAGAACAGGAATTGAACTTTGAAGGTAAGCCAAAAACAAATTTGACTGTGCAAATTTGTTTTTGCACAGTCAAGTATAAATGAAACGATTTGGGATGCATTGTAAACAAATTAGTCTATGTTGTAGCAGAGCCAAATTCAAAGAAGTAAATTGAGTCATAGTTCGAACAGAGGAGCCGAAAATTTCTCCAATTCACCAGGTACGCCTGTGTAAAAATTCTTCATAAAACAGAGAACAAGTCTATGAGTGAAAATAAGAGATTTCTTTTGTTTAAATTGCACAGAAACTCTTCTAAAGACTAAAAAAAATACACACACAGCTGGAAATTGAAGTACTGTAAATTGAAGTTTTTTTCAAAACAGTGGGGATAATTTGACTCTGTTAAAAACCATACACAGTCACACAGAGTCTAGAAGTCTTTGAAAAATTATAGAGTTGAAGTATTTGGGAGGTCTTGTTTTAAATTTTTTTGAAAAATATGGTGTCAAGATATGAACTTGGAAAGTTTGTAGTATCAGAAATACACAAAGATAGCCTGAAAATTTTAGAACAGAAGCGATTGGTTGAAATTTTTTGAAAAGTTTGAGGGTTTTTGTGAAGCAGTTGCCCTAGATTTTTCCTATTCATTTGATGGAGAGAAAGCCAATGTTGGGAACTTTACCCTCAGATTCAATGAAGACAGTCTTGCACTCATCATTGGACTACCACAGACGGGGAAAAATACTAAAACTAAAACATTTAGACAAATCCTTAGGTGCCTTTCATCTCAAGGTCAGGTATCATCGGTAAGCTGGAAGAAAGGTATCCCAAAGAGTTGGTTAGTCCATCCCTGGCATGAGTTGGCATATCTGATTCAAAAATTCATAACCTGTGAAGGTATATTCAACATCATTTATTTATACCACATCAAACTGCTGCAGCATTTGAGAGGTGATTGTGAAATAAATATGCCATATTTCCTCTTACGAGCCTCTAAAATGGCAAAAGACTGTTAAGAAACGGGGTAGGAACACAGGGAGAAGTTTGTATCACCGTGGGCTTATCAAAATGATTGTCAAAAAATGAACTTTTGAAGCAAAATATGGATTAGCAGCAATTTACAATTGAGAATGGTTTGGAGGCCAAGTAAAGAAGAACGAGAGGAGCACATTCTAGTAATAGTACATTGATGATGATGATGAAGGAGAACAACCCAGGCCGACAATTAAGCACCTATGGGGGGGAGAAAAACAAGGAGCATGATATTGAAAGAACTAGGAGAAGAAAATCTTTACCACCTTATGAAAGAAGGACAAAGGGGAAGAGCCCGCACAGGTTCAAAAGGTCAAATACAGGAGGAGGGTGATAGAGCACAGCAAGCACAATATGAGCACATTGAAACACTTGAGGCACAGTCATTTGGTGAACAGAATACGAGAACCCCTACCTATGCAGATAAGAAAGTGGATGAACAACTAATCCCGGGGATATGAAAGAAGACCCAGATAGAGAGCTGATTTGAGTACTTCCAGTACTTGAACTTGTGAAGAACAAAAGATAAGAAAAAGAGAGATAGAAGAGGAGAAAATCAAGGAGATAGAAGTCTTAGATAGATATATCAAAACAGAAAATGAGATCACGAGAACCAAAGTCCTGAGTACAAAGGAAAATGACAACGAAGAAAACAAAAGCTCAAAAACAAAACAAGTTGTTTAAACAAGCCACAAATGGTTCCGGTAAAAAAGGTTTACAAGGAGAAGTATAAAAAGATGAAAGCACTTCATACGGCTCAGGCGATTGTGGAAACTTTATTGCAGGCAGTGGAGGTGGCAGGAGATCAGTGACAGAGGTCGGGGATGTTTTGTGCATGAGGACATGCGAGGACTTCCTCTTGGGGGAGATGTGGAGTCCATTTTTGTGCTTCCACAATCCATACTTTACCTCTTTATTTACCATTTTTCCTTAATTTTAGTCCACATTTCTCATAAAATAGCCTATACAAGGTATATTTGTCATCCTTTAACTTCAGAAGTGAATTTTCTAAATTATTGCATTAAAATTGGAAATTAGCAGAAATTGCAGGATTTCACCAAATCCAGTAATAGCTCCGTCGTTTGTATGCCGGACTACACAGGAGAAATCAACACTTGGGTTCGTTCCCGGATGTCTGAGGATGGTGAATAAGCTATCATATTAATCGGGAAGCTAGATGCGGAGTCAGCGGTCAAGCAGGGGCCGGTCAGTAATTGCCATGTTCGACATTAAATCTAGGGCCGTTTTGATTTGGTGGAATTTTGGAAAACCATATTTTGAGGATCTAGAGGAGGCATTCGACCCTCTTAGGATATTGTGGATCTACTTATGATATTTGGAGACATTTTAGCATTTATGGTTTTAAAACTTTTGTATAAATACTCTTAAGTTTGAGCTAGTGATGAACTTACCTTTGGATGAATGAAGAGAAAATTGAAGTTTTGCACTCTTGAAGATCAGATACGTGTTTTTGTTCATTTGAATGCTCATGTTGATTTGAATGTTGTTGGAGTCCCTTTCGTAGCTTAAGTTAATCAAATTAATGCCGAGGGGAGCGTTGGAGGGCCCCATTGCAGTAAGTACCTCTTTCCTTTTGTGTTATTTTTCAAAATACATGTTTTAGATCTTGTTTCATGAATGAATTTTATCTTGTTGTAGGTAGATGAGTTTCATAGTTCGGTTACATGCTTAATGTTTTCAAGACTTACTCATCATTGTGAATGGATTCTTGAATGAGAACTCAATGAGCAATTAGACTTCAAGCATTAAGATAGCTTTAGATGCCTTTTGAGTTATTTCCGTACTTTTCAGTATTTTGATTTGATGATAGTTGTTAGTGAATGAATGAAAGAATAATGATGAATGCATCTCTTGAATAGGAGTTTAGTTCTTCCAACATTTGATAGGTTTAAAACTGTCTCTTGAATGCTTACTATTTTAACTCTTTAGAAAACAAGTGTTGATCACTGATATAGGGACTGGCAGGGCTAACCAAGATAGAAGCTTAGTTCTCTGCATTCATCCCTTAGATTAGGACATTTGAAAAACAAGTTACTGATCACTATCCTTGAGAGCTATGAGATGACTTGAATAGAATAGCATCTCTTTCACATTGGAAGTAGCAAATTAAGTTTTTGGGTTATCTCCATAAAGATAAAACTATCTCTAAAATCCATATACTTTGGACATGCCTCTAAGTCTTACAAACAGGATTGATAGCAAATGCATGTTTACTTGGAAAAATTTAGATCTAGGGCTCAGGTGAGAAAAGAGACCTTGCCCAAAACCAATTGATAATAAATGCACTCTAATTTACTTAGGTAGATCTAGAGCTCAACAGTGAGAAAAGAGACCTTGCCCAAAACCAAGACTTGAACCATCTTGTACACTGAAGAAAAGAATAAACTTGACGCTCGTACCTCAAATACCAACATGTGGTGTAACTACGACAAGAACGATGCCCTTAACATTGAATATTTCCACAAAGGAAAATAGTTGAATAAAGAAAAGGGTTAGACTCATCAACCTTCAAAAACTAAAATACTTGTTATGGAATAAAATTCCAAGCTAGGGATATAAAAGGACACCATGTTTTTGGATGACCCTCCTACTGAGTATTCCAAGAAAAATAATAAGGCTCCTCCTGAATGCAAATATAAATCTTTTATGAAGAAAAGGGAAATATTATGTATGCTTCCCATAATAAGTAGGGGAAGGCTCCTTTTGTCCCATCTCCAAAATAGCCTCCCAAAGTATCAAAAAAGATTCCAAGTGATCCAAAAAACCCAGAGTGAACTAAAATCTACCTCATATTGGATTAGAGATGTGACTATTTTTTGTTCTAATAGGAAACACACTCTATCAAACTCCATAACTAGCCTCATTAAAGTTCATGCTATTCTCTAGGTTCATTAGGTAGGCATCTCTCCAATCATTGAATGATAGAACTACCCCATAACTTTATTGGTGTCAATCACACCCTAACATCTCATTGGATAGATAAAGTATCTTAAATCCAATAGATATAATCCAATAATGTTTTCCTCTCCCATCCTCCTTCATTTCACTTCATACCTTCTTGGCTCTTACCTCTCTCTCCCATATGTCCTTTCATGCCTCCTAGATGCCCTTCATGGATATCCTAAGGTATTCCCTAACCAAAGGGGATACATGATCAATGCCCTATCTAATTTGTCTCCTAATATTTATAAATTTCATTCTCCTTCTCATATCCCTTTTGTTAAAGAAAGGAAGATAAACATAGTTAAATTTTTCTCTATCAAAGTCTACTGCAATGACCTCATGATTAAACAAGTCATTGTTGACCCTGGATCTGACCTCAATATCATAACAAATCATTTTTTCAATTCTCATGGAACCATGTTTTTTATTGAAATATTGAAATGGAAGGTTGTGACATTATTTTTGGTGTTGAATGGTTACACATGATACGTTGCATCACGACAAGTTCCCATGAGATTGCCAGTTCACATTGAATGGAAAAGCTCCTCAAAAAGGGTCATTATGGAATTATTTCCTAGTTCCATGTCATTCAAGTAGTTGAGACTCCCTCCCACATTGGTCATACCAACATGAAACTTATCCTCTCCAAACACCAATCCATTTTTGAAAACCCCCAAGGAATCCAACCATCCCATGGTCCTCATGATCATTCCATTCCACTTGTCCCCGATACTCTTCCTCCCAACATTCACCCTTATCAACACCCATTTTCTTAGAAAAATGAAATTGAGAAAATTGTTCAAGAATTGTTAGTTGTGGGTGTCATCTGCCCTAGTACAATTCCTTCTTCCTCTCCCATGTTCATGGTACTCACTAAAGAAGGTACTTGGCACATGTGCCCTAATTTTCAAGCCCTTAGCAAAATTACCATCAAAGATAAATTTCTCATTCCCATCATTGATGACCTCTTGGATGAATCGAGTGGTGCTCAATTATTTACCAAGATTGATCTTTGTTATGGCTACTAGTATATATGTTTGAAGGAGGTTAATATTCCCAATGGGGAATTCACATAGAACCTATCTAGATAAATTCACACAAATCTTGCAAAAAGAACCAGAGAGAAAGAAGCAAAAATGAAAGAAATAATTGAGAATGAATGGCTAATCATATTACGCGAGTGAGTAATAAATACATGAATAATCCCTAATAATAGGTGAATGTGTCATATATATCTACATTCCTAAGATAATGTGCCATAGTCAGTGATCTATAATGATGTAGAGACTCACTGACAGAAACCGAAGTTATTTTCCATCTAGTCTAAGTCAATTGTCAATGCAAACCTTAGTTAGTTGAGTCACACATGTGGAGGATAGATAAAACCATGCATGCACATGATATGCACCCTCCTACCCTCATGCGTGTGATATATTCCCTCTTGGTGAGAAAAGTAACTATTACATGTATGATTTGTCCTCCACTAGTTAAATGAACTCCTCACTGAAGTCAAACTGAAAAGGATAAGTGCCCCTATTTATTAGGAGGCACCCTATTTTTTAGGGAAAACCCTAAAAAATAGGAGACCCTCATAGTGACTAGAAAACATAATAAAAAAATAATTAATAATCATTGGGTGAGTGAGGTGAGAGTGTAATATATCCAACACCACCCCCTGAACATAACTATGGTGTAAATAAAGAATGGGTCTCGTCTACAAGGCCATGTTATGTACCCATTTTATAATGCATCTAAATGAATGAACACTGAAAAAGAAAGGAAAGAGGGAAAACCTCATGGGAAACCCCCCCTCAAATTACAATTCATAAAAAAATGAAGAAGTAAAGAAATACAATTGCTAAGCAATTGTGTCCTTCACTCCAAGGAGACCTTGCAAATGTGGAAGTTTATTCTCGGTGAAGATTTTGTTGAAGATGTAGATGTATGTATGAATATGATGAAGTATATGTACCAGTGAGATGTTTGCATATATCCACTTTCTATTATTGGAAATAATAATATCCAAATCCCACACCATGTGAAGGTTGGGTGAAACTTTTCAAATCTCATGGTCATTTCCGGAAAAACCTTGAAAATTTTGTTGATTTTAAAATGTTGATAACTTTACTTCCCAGACTCCATTTCAAACAATTTGTTTTTTGAAATTGGGTATTTTYYTGAGAGGAATWCAAATTTCCAATTTTTTTCTACAAATTTTKCTCATAAATTTTCATAATTGAATTTGAAGTGCACCTCTCCATTTTTTTAACTTGAAAAATAATTGATTTCGAGGACACATCATCTTGAAGATCTAGTACAGGAGGATGTGCAAAATTTTCTTCATGTGGCTCCTGAGATGCATGCATCACGCACATATAATTATCTACATGTGGCCCCTGGGATGCATGCATGGGAGTCTCTACATGTCACTCTTCAGATGCAAAAGTATCTTCCAACTAAGAGGCTTTCTCTTCTGGTGGATTTTCTGTTGGTGTTTTCTTGTCAATATCATGCATGCATTCTTCACAATATTCCTTTATCGCAAATATGACCTCCAATTTATTCCACAGTTAATCCGAAGTTGAGAGTCATGATTCCTCTACATGATACTGTAGTTCAGGAGAAACAGGCATGCACATTTTTTTAAATATTTTTTCCATTGATGTCAAAGACAAGGGAAGTCTACAAGTGTCCAAGACAAATATTGAAAAATGGAGATTGTTAGAAACATTGTTTTTATATTATTGATGCTCAATTTATATACACTATATTTGAAGGAATTTTTACCCTAGATACCTATCTCAAATGAGAGCATATTTTATATATTTGGAAACATTGTTCTGGGACCTTTCCAATGGTATATGGAATTACCTCCAACTCCCTGGGAATGATGAGATATGAATTTTTCCGTTCAACAACCTAGCCAAAAAATTTAGGTCAGCTATGCTAGTATTTATAGGTCGACCATGAAAGTCAGGAAATAAATATTATAAATACAGGATATATGTGTGATTTTTTAGTGCATCCAAGCAAGATATAAAGTCTAAGGTGTGCTCAATGAGTTGGGGTGTTGTTTTGGGATCTAAAGGTGTGCAAGAGAAGTATGAGGGGTTTTCTTGGGATTTTCTTGTTCTTAAGGTGTTCCATCAAGGACTGAAGGTTTGTGATGCTGCAAAGTGCATTGTTTTGAGTTTGTGATGTTGCACTATGGGATCAAATTTTGGGAATGATGATATGAGGCTCGCTAAGGTATGAAGGCTAAATGTAACTAGGGTTTGAAGTTATGTCTAAAGTATGAAGCATGCAGGTGAAGTTAGAACTAATCTATGTATGAAAATATTGGATTGGTGTCTCCAGTAGGTTGGTGCCTACACAATATCTTGTTGAATTGGTGCTTAGGTGAGGGGATTGGTGTCTCTAGTAGGTTGGTTCCTAGAGATATTGCAACAATAGGTTGGTTCCTACAAGGGTTGTTGTGTTGGTGCTCAGTTGAGGAGATTGGTGTCTCCAATAGGTTGGCGCCTACATATTGTTGAGTTGGTGCTCAGTTAAGGATATTGGTGTCTCTAGTAGGTTGGATCCTACAATATTTGTAATAGTAGGTTGGTTCCTACAAACATCTATAAAGATAAGCTGTATGGTTTTCTCCTAATTGGGTTTCCATGTTAAACTCTATGCATTGTGATTTGAGTTTATATGTGATTATTGTTTCTAAACTAATGAATGTTTGAATAAAGGAAAAAGTATATTATATTTATTCACCCCCCCTCTTAGTATAATCATAGGTTCAACAATTGGTATCAAAGTGGGTTCCTTCAAAAATAGTTTAACCACTAGAAGGTAGATCTTAAGCAAATATGGATTGTAAGGAAGGTATCTCTATAAACAAAGATCCTTTGTTCGATGGAACAAACTATGCATCATGGAGTGTAATAATGAAGATATATTTGAATTCCCTTGGGTTTGTTATTTGGGAATCCATCACAACAAATTATACAGATGAATTCGGGAAGGAGTCAAGTGAAAACAATGAAAAAGCAATAGATGTCATCTTGATTGGCCTATCATATTTTGAGACTTTCAAGGTAATGAGATGTACTTTAACTAAACAAATTGGGACACGATACAAAAAATTTATGAAGAGAGATCTATTTATTTTTCCAGCTGTGAATCAAAGATAGAAGAAGCACAATTTTTGAGAAAGATAAAAGGAGGAAGTGGTAAATACAAATCTAAGCTATCCTTCAAATGATTTAATTGTGGTAGAAAAGGACATTTTCTACTAAATGTCCATATGGAGAAAGGGAAGATAGTGATGATGTTGAATAAATTCTCTCCATAACCATGTAAACAAAGACTTTTGATGAAGAAAATGAAGATATTCAAAAAGAAAATCCATATTTAGAAGAAGTGAATCCTGAAGAAGAACTCATTAGTTCCTTAGAATAAATAGACAGACTTAGGGGAAATAATAGAATGCAGAAATTGAAATTTCAGAAACATGAAGAGGAGGATCATGATCTCGAAGAAATAGAGAAGACAATTATCATCCTGAAGACTCAACTAGAAGAAGAGAAAAGGATAGAAGAATTTGTAAGAATCCAACTAAAAGAAAAGGAGGAAAATTGAGAGAAGCTAGAAGCTAAAATTGTTTCCTTAAGAAAGGAACTAGAGAAAACAATTGATCAGTTAAATAGAAGCTTGAAGTTTGGAAAGAGTAAGAAATCTTAGATAATATTCTCGGTTTCCAAAGTTCACCATTCATCAAGATAGATATTGTCTACAACGATAAACAAAATACCACCAAGGGAGATGCAATCATTAAGGTCACAAATCCATCAGAAAAGGAAAATGAAGAAAATCCTAAAACCTATGCTAATATTCTCAAAGGGTCCACCAACAATGAAAGTAGAAATAGGAAAGAAAATTGCGACCAATAGAAACCCGATTCTTCTCACAAGAACAACAAGAATGAGTTCAGAAGAGCTATTCCACCAAGAAGACCTTTTACAAACCGGTACCAAAATGTCTTTTTTGGCTATTGATTTTCTTGCAATAATTTTGGTCATAAAGCAATAGATTGTAGATCTTGTGCAAGAACTGGTCATGTAAGAGATAGAAATAAATTTTCTTACAAAACTTCAAAGGATTATTGTGTGAGAAAAAAAACTAGAAGTTCTCATGGGTTTACTAACATAAAATACAATTCATTTGCTCCTCTACTTGATACTAAATATTATAAATGAAATAACTATGAGCACATAAAACATGACTATAGAAGCATCATACTAAATTCTCCTAAACAAAATAGGGAAGAATATGTGATTACCAAGCATAGAGAAGTATACACCAAGGTGTGGAAAAGGAAGCAAGAAGAACCAAAGAAGGAAGAATGTGGACTTGCACTTTATACTCAAAATAAAGGGAACCAATGGTACATTGAAAATGGATGTTCAAAACACATGATAGAGGACTAGATCAATTTTTTCACCTTGAAGGAAGAAAAAGAAGGGAGTGTTACTTTCGGAGATAATTCTTCTATAAGGATAGTTGGAAAAGGTATTATTAGTCTTGATAATGAAAATACTAAAACACAAAATGTCTTGTATTTTGAATGGTTAAAACATAATATTATAAGTGTCAGTAAAATTTGTGATCAAGGTTACAACCTCACATTTCATTCCAAAGGGTGTAAGATAAGGAAAGAAGCTTTAAGAAGATTAATGGAAAATGAAAACATAACCTCAAGCAATGTATACATACTCAATGAAGTCAAAGGATTTTTTTTTTGTGTGGAAGTGACATCTCTCTCATCTCATCAGTAAAGGGAAGCAAATGATTAGGGGGAATAACCCTTTTCCATTGATGTCAAAGGGGGAGAAGTTGAAAAAAGAGGAAGAATTACAGACACAAGGAAAGTTGCAAACAAGGGGGGTATTAGAATTGACTAAGGGTTTACATCAATGAAAAGGGGGGTGATTGTTGGAAATATTGTTTTCATTGATGTCAAAAATAGGGGGATACTACAGATGTCCAAGATAAATATTTCAAAATGGAGATTGTTAGAAACATTGTTTTTGGATTATTGATGCTCAGTTTATATAACCTATCTTTGAAGGATTTGTTTCACCTATATTCCTAACTCAAATAGGAATATAGGTTATACGGTTATAAATATTATTACAATACCTTTCCAACTGTATATGGAATTCACTCTAACTCCTTAGAATGAGGAGATATGAATTTTTTCGTTCGAAAACCCAACCATAAAATTAGGTCGACTCATCCAGTCTGTACAGGTCGGCCCTAAAATTGAGGATAGAAATACTATAAATATAGGATAGATGTGTGCATCTAAGAAAGAGATCAATTATGAGGTGTGTTGGATTACTGAGAGGGGGGGTGAATTATTAATGAACAATCTATACCACTTATTAATCCTTTTAACCACAATGTATATTCTTTTAAATTATTGAACAATGTTCATCAGTTCATCATCAATAAATTATTGCATCATAAACATTAATACCATCGATGCATAATGAACAATAATAGAAACATCCACACAATATACAGTACACCATTATTTTACGTGGAAACCCAATGCAGGAGAAAACCACAAAATGCTTTTCTTATATGTCAAAGAATTACATTCAAGGAAGAACCAACTTCCAATTCTATAGATCCAACTAGAAGGAGGCTTCAACCCCCTAGTTCCTCAGGCTCCAACCTGAAGGAATATCCAACTCAGTAATTCTCTAGCTCTAACTAGAAGGAGACTCCAACCAGAAGGTGGCTACAACCATAAGGTTCCTACAATCACCTAGTTCTCAGGGTTCAACCTGAAGGAAGATCCAACTCACTGATTCCCCAACTCCAACCGGAAGGAGGATACAACCCCCTTTCCTTTCCTCATCCTGCTTCCCTGAAATATAAATTCCAAATGTAGACAACATGTCACTGTCACTGAATCAACCATTGCCACTACCACTCTATCACTGCCAACTTGTACCAACAATCTGTCACAACCTGTAGAAAAAATATGTACCAACAACCTGCATCAACCGATACAAATAACATGTCACCTCAATCTCATCAACCAAATCATATCTACTCACGAAGACCAATCACCAAGACAACTCTCAAACATATGCACAATATCACCAAGATGTGCATCAACCAAGACTACTCAAAAACATAAAAAATATGTACCACAATCAATATGTGATTCTAACAGTATACCAAGTCATATATGTCACATCATCCATAAAACATGTGCCAACAATACGACACAAATGTCTCCAACGATATTATCATCAGTTGCCTCTAACAATGTACCAAGAATGTATCGATCATGTATCAAAAACAAATCAAACTATGCCTAATCATGATACACCAACATCACCATACCATACACCTCATGCATGTTCCAACTCATCAATGATATGTTCCAACATGTATCTCAACCATATACAAAAGAAATGTGTCTCAAAAATATACCATATCACTCATGATATGTCTCAACCATGCAATACATCATAACATCATCAACATGTAACCTTAAAAAAATGCATATAAACATACCTATAAGTCTGTAATATATCTGGTGTATGTGATCACAGACTTATAGACCTTCTTCAACTTCAACAACAAAAGAATAGCATTTTCATCAAACTTTACCTTAGTCTCACGAGACTAGTTTTTGGATTAGTAAACAACCCTAAATTTCAACAAGCATAACTCTATACCTATAATGAAAAGAGGTTTGAAAATTTTAAACAATATTATTCAATGTCTTTTATGTAATTCCTCCAAGTTTCATTGCTTGGAACATCCCAGAAATGGAGTTATAGAAAAAGTGGCAAACCTTGTTGAATTATGGCTTATTCCAGAGAGTGAAGGTGTAGAGCATGCCATGCACAAAATATTTGATATTTGGATATGAAACTTTTAAAAAACATACTAAGACCTTTACTATATCCAATTAATTTGGTCTCATGGAATTTGTATCTTCTATGAAGACATTATGGCTGTTTTACCCAAAACAGTTGTTTGAAACTAGTTTCAAGACTAGTCAAAAGCCCTATCTTCCACAGAGTGTATCTCCCAAAATATAATGACCCAGGAGCTGAAATTTATACCATGGGTACTTTGATATGTCTTGTCAACATACTATTATTTTTTATATCTAAATCACTCTATAAAAACAAGTATTATGAAAATGGTGAGATGACTTGTAAATAACATACCTTAGAACACATCATTAAAAGACTTCATGCTCCCTTGGATTTTTGGCCTTCTTTACTTCACCTTCCCTCTGAAATTCACCTCATATCTCCTTGGTTACCTCATTCACTTATAGATATTCAATATTTTTATAGCCCTAAAATTTCCTACCTATGCATACATGGCATTGACCTTTCTACTTGTACAATTTTCCAAATTACTGTTGAGGAATCCTCTTTAAAAAATCATTTTTTGGAGCATGTACGCACCTTGCTGCACGGATGACCACATAAATACACTATCTACATTTTAGAAAACCCATGTACATATGCTATATTCTTACTAAATAACCCTCTTTTATCTCCAAAAGATGCAAAAAATAAAAAGTTCCAAGGAATTCAACAAAGTTTACAAGCTATCGAGGGTTTCCCAACCAATTCACCTGTTTTAGCCCATCCCCAAATTGAATAAATATATTTTTTTCATATAAAAGGAGTTCTCGGGGTCCCATTCCAACGTCAATTATTAGAACAGAGAAACTCTACCCAAATTCCTTTCCCTCCTTGCCCAAGTATTTGTAGCCCTTTTTGAGTTTTTGCCTCAACATTCCCTCTCTTTCCTTTTCTCCTATACAATCAGGGATGATTTTAAGGATGGAAAATTATTTTAAAATGTAGAAACCTTGGCGAATATTACTAATCCTTCATATGTTAGGTATAAATGTTTGGCGATATTTTTTAAAAAATATTCAAATTTCTAAGTATTTTATATAGTTTTTATAAAATTTTGGCGATTTTTAAGGCAAAATAATTTTATCCTATAGAATTTGGGCGAATCATTTTTAAAATAGCGAATCTCATTTTTGGAAAAACCATGGAAAATTAGCCCATGAGCGAAATTTAGCCCTTAAAATCATCCTTGTATAATACAATCCCTTCCCTTTACCTAAAGTGATAAGGTGATTATGAGAGAATGCATTTGGATGGTGCAATTGGAGCAACATTAAGAGGATCCTGGACTAGGTTCGCAGAGCGTCAACCTACAAAGGTTGTAATTTTCGATCTTTGGATTTGAATACAATAATTTTTTTCTTGTCCCAAATGATATCTTTATGTTTTAATTTGATTTATGTATAATTGTTTATATCTAACCATAATATGGATGAATGGAGATAGTATATTTGTAGTATTGTTTTCCTAAGTGTTCTTGCAGGTCATCTTTGGGAGGATATCAACAGTTTGGGAAGCTACAAAGGTGAAGGAGGTCAACATCGAACGTTTGGACTAAAGGTACTACTTCTGACCTACTTTCCTATCTCTTTCTATTCTTCCATTTTAGATTGTTTGGGGTAGTTTAGGGATTATATCGTCTTTTACGGGAAATCATAGCTCTACCTATACTTTGACCCTGGTATAGTAATAAGGGGATTTTCCCCGCTAGCAGAATTGGCAACTGCACTGGGGAATTCTCTCTAGGGTCCTAGTGGGAGATCTTGGTTTGGTTTGATTTTTAGTTGTTTCTGAGTATCTTGAGTGTCCTGAGTCAGGTTGGGTCTATAGTCACCTTTCAGGTGCCTACTAGATTCCCTTGCTCAGGTTACCTGTCCAAACTTTTTCTTGTTTTGAAAATTTACAGAGGTGTACTGGCCACATTCTCTATACAACATATTGTTCATGAGATTAAACTTAAGGATCAAAGAGTAATGTCAGGCATCGAGAATGTTTAAAGAGAATGTTTTAAAAGAGTGTTTTGTCTACCTTTAGTTATATAAGAAATGATTCTTAAATGAAATTAATAATAGGACAGTATAGAGGCCATATTTCGTTGTCTGAGTCACAATTATAATATCAAATGGTGTTGGGGAAACTTACAAAACCGTTAAACAAAGCTAGGCATCAATGGAAGATGAATCTCACCTTGTTTGCAGTAGAAGAACGAAAAGAGTGCACCCTTGAACATGATATGAGATGCAGTAATTCAAATAGCTTGCAGGTCTTGCTTTACTTATAGTAAATACAGAGGAAAAAATGCTTAATGAATTGTTGATATAATGTGATTATAGTAGTTGTGATACTAAATTGAAATCAATCGCTTATCAAGGAATTACATAAAGAAATATGGAGATATGAAAATAAAGGAGAAACACATAACTCAAACTGAACAAAATTTGGAATCTTTGTCTGCACTTGTATTAATACTAAAAAAGGAGAGTTTTCTCTATTACATCCAGCAAGAAGCAACCCTAAATAGATCTGAAATCTATCTATTTATACAAAAATTGTCACAACTCAAAATCATTGAACTTCATGCAATATCTCTTAAAAATGGAATGTAATTCGAATGAAACAACAACAGGCATATAGTGTTTGAGCTGGTGCTTTCATCTGTCTCTTCATCTACTCGCAGACACACTTGTTTTCCTTTTCTCTTTGAATTGGGCACACATGTCCATTGAGGCTCTGATAATCATTTGTTTATTTTCGCCTCCATCTGATTACGTTGCTACCTGTTCTTTAGATGCGTTTACTGGAAAAAGAAGATCAGTTGAAAATATGGGGGGAGTGATAATGTGACAGGTAGCATTGGCTCATCATGTGATGATTAACAATTACGAGAAAGAGTAATTTTTCATGAATAAGATGATATGGGGACAAGTGTAGGTAGTGAGGTAAACGAGGTAACTGATGTGGAAGGTGTGACAGGATGGAGGGCAAACAAGATACATGACGTGGATGAGAGGTGTTTCTCCAACATCCCTTTACATTTCTCTATTTTGTGGGGGGGTGGTTTGAAGTAACCGCCCTTCAAAATTAAACCTCATGCAAATTCGCCCCCCACAATTTCTCTGGGCCACTGATCTCCAACATCCATTAAAATCCTATTGTCGATCTTCAAAAAGTGAGATAAGCTCCCAAACTTAAGCTGAGGTCACAACTCTTGGTCATATGTAGAGAAGATAGAGAGAATTTCATGCAATTCCTGTCCGTCGATCTGAGCAGGGGACATGTGTCAGACAATCCACGTATTTGGATATTTCATACTCCAGAAGGAGGAAAGCAGTGTGAAGTGAGGATTCCCAAAGTCCCAAAGCCCGGAGTTCCGAAGTAAATCTCCGCCATTGAAATCAAAAGGACACGCAATGTCAAATATCTCACTTCAGGGACTTAGCACTCCAGAGAGTTTGTGCTCTCTTTTCTAACTATTTAACCCATTTCCTTCTATATTTGGTCCTTTTGTTAGTTTATCCAGCTTCCAAACTGATTTATCATACCACTAGATTCTAAAATCTGAACCATCAAGTTTTCTTGCAACTTTTCGCAATGCCAAAATCCTTAAGGAAATAAGATTATCTTGCATGTAACAAGAGAGGTCTATAAGCTCTTCACTGAACAAAAATGTTAATCACAATTCAAATCATGAACTTTAATATCGTTAATACTTCGACGTTCATGTTCGGGAGTTTTAGATGAGACAAAGTGAGAATTTCCCGAATCCTGAATCTGCGAAGGTTAATCCCTAGATAATTGCTTTTAAAACATTAATTAATCATGTTTAAAAAGGTGTGTTAACTTCAAGTGTTTCAGGAGTTTTGACTTCGTGAAATTTTAATGTATCTCGAGATTGAATTCCCGAAACATGAAACTGCGAAGCGATTAATTATCTGGTAATCAATCTTAAGTCTTAATTAATCATATTCAATTTTAAGCATTTCAGAAATTCGGACTTCGGATATTTTAGGATATGATACAGAATAAATGTTCGAATTATGAACTACCAAGTCATTATTTATCTCTTGACCATGATTAACTTAATTAATTAAAGTTTAACACCTCGACATTTTGATATTTCGGTGATTCGTAAATTCATTCTTTGTTAAATTCCCGAAGGATGATGTTCCGTAGTGACGTGTTAGATGACGTTATTCTAGATGATGTGTTGAGAAAAGGGAGGTTCCACATGTTACATGGAATCGTATGAATCTTCAAACGAAAATGTGAGAAATCGGTGCCACGTGTCAACTCAGGTAAGACTCAAAAGTTACATGTGTCCTACGACTTGCGTCTTTAAAAGGTTTAGGAAAATTCGAGAGTAGATACCTTTGGGTTTTGGAGTTTTAGAGTTTTTTATCGTTAAGACTTATCAAAATTCCCGAAGCATGAATCTTCGAAGCAACCTTTAGTGATTTTCCTCTTTAAAATTTAGGTGGCTCCAGAACTCTGAAGGTATTAGGGTCATTCGATCAAAAAGGGAAAACTCATCAACGACGAATACCATGTGCGCCTTATTACTAATTAACCAGAAATGCATTTGATTTAAAATTCGAAAGTTATTTTCTAAGTTATCCTTTCTTTGGGAAAGATTATATTTTCATGAGGTGAAGAATATAAATCTCAAAAGTTCATAATGATATGTGTTCCAACATAGGCTCCATCTGGGGATCACATCTCCCTGCAAGATGCGAAAGAACAGTAGATCGAGTTCCTTTATTGGGAAAATGGAGTCATTATTTCATTTATGGAAAAAACATTTAGGAGCTAATCATACAGAGAAAAAACGAACTTCAACTGAACCTCAGAAAACCTTCAAAACACACTCGATCATTGATCTCAAGTTAGGCTATTTAAAATTTTCCTTTCCTAAAACTCAGTTTTGATTTGCTTAAGATAATCAAAACAACTTTAACTGAAATATCATATTTTGATCGATTTTGTTTGCATCAAGGTTAAGTATATGTAACAGATTATTTAGGGAATCCCTCGTTGGCTTAGAATGTAAATATTACTAGAAAGAGAACTAGATGTCAGAGTATGCCATGTAGATATGTATGATAGCCATACAAATATCATAGATATTGTTTCACTGTCAGCGAGACTGTTTATTACCCTAGTGAAGTTATCTACCTATCCCATTGAATTTCCTTTCACCACTTCAATTTTCATTTTGCTAAGATGAGGGCAATCATTACATGAATTTCCTTTCACCATTTATCTTGGACTAGATAGGGGAAATCAAATTATGAATTTCCTTTCACCATTTGTCTTATATTTTTAATATTTTGAAGTGGGGGAAATCAATCTGTATGTATCATACAAGGGATGATGTCTGCTTAATTTTTTTTTTTAAAGGAAGGTCTGTCATAATTTTTTAAGCATGCTCTGAAACTAATTTTCTTCCAATCTTCAATACACCTTCACCTATAGGGAATATTTTATAGGGATTTTGAATTTCAGGGATCAACCTTGAGCGAATTAGTCAGTTTAAAACCAAATAGAAGAGATAAATTTATCAGGATTAGCCTAGACATACTTTCTTTCAGTTAAATGTTGGAAGATTGGTTGTTATCATTGATGTCAACCCTAGTCATGGGTTTTGGACTGCAATATTGATGAAGGTATTTGGACGTGAAGGAAAATGCACATACAGATACAACATCCATGGATGGATAGTATACATCATGTTGTTTCCGGTGGTATGTGGCACTCCATGTGGATCCTCATGGTTGAGGAGAAATGAATTTTTGAAGATGATAAAGTGAATTGAATAAGGAAGTACATGTAGGCCCTGAAGATAATTAAAAGAATTACAAAATAGAAAGTGTCGGTCGACCCTAATGTTAAAAGGAAGTGACATAAATGGTATAAAATAAACTAATTATACATTCATTTGATACAAAATTCTAATTTCAGAGGAAATCTGAATTATAAGGTCGGATTTCAAGGGATGCTGAAGTCTTTTGGTGATGTGTGTTCTAGGTATGTTATTTCAGGTCTTCTTACCATTTTGCTATAACTTTTTCTAGGATTAACCATTTAGATGGTAGAATATGGTATTGAGAATACACATATAGGTACCTCTGGTAAAAAGTTCAACTCTCTCTTGATATTGGAGGATTGCCCTCTTGGAGGTTTATCCCTCCAACACTTGCCCCACATTTTGGACGTTAGCTACCTTTGCCAGAGTCATTACTTTACATAAAGACAATAACTATTGATTATTTCTCGCCTGTATTTATTGCGCCGTGTATTGTAATAACTATTGATTACTTCTCATATATTGTGCATGGTGTATTGTGGTGTATTTGTGTAACTCTTATACTATTGTGCATTGCTCATTGGATATAGTTGAATGGTTTAAGTATAAGTTGAAAAAGGTTTTAAATTGTACTTGATATTGATTCACCCCCCTCTCAGTATCAACATTAAACTCATAGAAAAATAAATATTTTCGCCTAATCTCATTTTGAAGATATGTTTTTTAAGTTTTCAGAGCCACCGTGTAATTCTTTCTTTCTATGAAGACCCAATAAAAGTAGTGAAAATCAAAAAAGAATAAAATCTTAGGGATAGGCACCACTAAACAGAGGGATGATTCGAAGTGTCAGACAAAAAAGGATCTCATTCCGACACAAGTTTGTTTATGGATTTTCAAACTTCCCTTCAACCCCTTTTTGGTTCTTATTTTCTTTTTCTTTTTATTTCATTTTTTGTTTCATTTTTATTTAATTCAGAGAAGGTTTCAGAATTAATTTGTAATATTTTTACTTTTATGATATTTGATCAAGTGACAATATCTATATGAGTGAAACCCCCTTTACATTCAATAAGATTTATTTAAATGTTTAGCTTGGACTAGTGGGGTAGGAGTTCATACCTTAGATTTCCTTTATATTTTCAATCAAGTAAATCATTAATTTATCACATGTTTTGAGAGAAAGCGAATGTCTTTGAAAAATAAGTGTTGAATTCCGATGCTTCCTTATCTCTCTTTTAACAGTATGTATTCTGCAAGAGAAAAAAATGGGAGGTGTCAGAAAATTCTGCAGAATAGAGATGGTATGTGATATATATGTTTTTATATTATTGTTTTGATGATATCAAGTAAACCTGGTTTATTTACAGTAAAAGTAAAATTTGGATAATTTACAAAAGAAGAATAAAATTGCCAACCGAAAAAGGAAACCAAAACCGGTATATACAATGGGAATCTGAATATGATTATTGCATAAAATGTTTTAGGTACCTCCTGTTGATAGGGGAATTGAGAATTTTTCCATCAAGGTTTTCCAATAAGAAGGAATTTTTACCCTCAGTAGATGCAATCCTGAATGGTCTGAACCAAATATGGTCAAACTTGCCATGTTTCCCCACATCTTCTTTCCTAGCGTCCCACTTCAAAACTAAATCTCCAGGGAGAAACTCCCTGTCTTTAGATTTTTTTTATCGAACAAGGCCTTCATATTATCTTGGTGCTTTTGAAGTTTGTCATCTACTTCGGCCCTATTTTGTTGGGCTTTGATTATTTGATTGATCCTTCTTGTAATGTCGTTTGTCTCTTCATTTTCATCCTACCAGAGCTTCATCATAGGAAGAGTGAGATTGATAGAAAGGAAAACGTCAGTACCATAAACCATTTGAAAAGGGGACATACCTATTGATTTCTTAGTGCCAATTTGATTCTCCTATAAGGCATATTTCAGGTGAACATTCTAAGCCTTCTTGTTTTCTTTCAACACTTTTTTTTATTATAGTCATCAGGATCTTGTTGGATGATTCGACCAACCCATTCCCCTGAGGACAATAAGCTGTAGAATGTCCTAACACAATGTTGTATTTTTGGAAGAAATTTACCATTTCCATAGATTTGAAAGCTTGGGCGTTGTCAGTGACTATTTTTCGAGGACAACCAAATATCGATAGGATGTTCTCTTCCAAGAAGTTTATTACCGCTAAATCCATAACATTTCGAGTTGGAATGGCTTCGACCCATTTCGTGAAATAATTAGTAGCGGTTAAAATCCATTTATGTTGGGTGCTTGGCCACAGATGGATTTATCCAATGAAATATAGACCCCATTGTTGAAAGGGAGCTTCTGCTTTTACTAGGATTAAGGGTAGTGTAGGGATATTTTTCTTACCATAGAACAATTGGCAAGAGTTGCAGGCTCTGACCTTGGCATTCACGTTAGTAAATAACTTTGGCCAATAATATCCAACTCTTAAAATCGTGTAGGTCGTTTCCCTCCATGCGTGGTGTCCTCCACACACTCCTTCATGAAATTCATTTATGACACTCTCTATTTCAGGTTCTATTAAGAAACATAACAAGAAACCTAGAGGATCCTTCCAGTATAGTTGGCCATCAATAATACAATATTTGACTGCGTGTAGCTTCAAAGTTATCGCTTTGGATGAATTCATGTCTTTCGGGCACTGAAGGGTAAGGAGATATGAAAAAATATTGCAATACCAAACATAGGAAGAAAACTTATCTTTAATCTTAATTGTAGGTGTTTGATCATCAAGCTCCTCTATATCTGGGATATATCCGTGTGATTCCAGGTGATTTATCCCGAGTCATGCCCTGAAATTTGATTCGGCTAATAGTTTCTCTAGGCCTTGACCTTTGAATAGTTTGGTCGGATTTACTTCTAGATCGAACTCCTGAATTTTAGCTAACCATCAACCTCTATTTCCATCACTGTCTAGTTGAACCAAGATGTCTTTGACAATGCTTGTTGGCACGTAAGCGATTATTTTGGAATGCAACACATATGTCTTGAAATATTTGAGAGCTTTCACCATTGCGTAAGCTTGTTTTTCAAGTATGTCATATTTTAATTCTGCATCCTTGAGACTTTTAGTCAAAAAGGAAATCAGTTTCTCGAAGCCTTCTTCGTTCTTTTGTAGGAGCACCGCTGCAATAGTATGTTCAGAAGTGAAGGAGAAGATCAAGAATTATTTAGTATAGTCTGGACTGGCTAACACTGGTGCTTCACCTATAGCCTTCTTGACTTTCTCGAATGATTATTTATCTTCCAAGGTGCATTTCTCTTGGCTTTCCTTATTCAACATATATGTAATCAATTTAATTATTTCAGCAAAATTGGGAATGAATCTTCTTGAGAAGTTGATCTTTCCTAAAAAAGATTGAATTTCTTTTATGTTCCTAAGAATATTAATCATGTCTATAGCCTCAACTTGTTTAGGTTCGACCTTTATTCCTTATTTTGAAAATATATGACACAAGATATTACCTTCTTGCATAGAGAAATGTGATTTCTTATGATTAAGAGACAAACTGAACTTTCTGCATTTTTCGAAGGTCTGCCTGATAATGTAGTAGATGTTTTGCATCAAGAGTTAGAAAAAAACATCAAATCATCAAGATATATAACAACAAATTTGTATTTCTCACATATGAATGTGATGTCCATCGATCTCTGGAAAGTATCCCCTGCATTCATCAAACCAAATGGCATTTTATCGTACATAAAAGTTCCCCACGAAGTGGTAAACGCAATCTTCTCTTTGTCGTCTTCATGGACAACGATTTGATTGTACCTGGAAAACCCATCAACCATGAACATCTTGTTAGCCCCAAAAACATTTTCTAGAACATGATCCATTTTCGGGAGTGGGTAGTTGTCTTTGAGGGACGACCGGTTTAAGTTTTTGAAATATACACAGAGCCTTATTTTGCCATTTTTCTTTCATATGGGGAATAAATTCGCTACCCATTCGGAATACTAGAGTGGAATGATAATTTTTGCATCAAGAAGTTTCTTGACTTCCCTTACTATTACTAGCAGGAGGATCGGTTTTATCTACCTAAGTTTCTATCTGAAAGGTTTATTGTCTTGTTTTAAAGGAATATTATGTTCAATGAAAAATGTATCATAAGTTTTCAGATCATCATAAGACCAAGAAAAAAAATCCTTGTAATGTCTAAGAAACTCGACGTACTTACTTTTCATTTGGGTCAGGAGGTACTTTGATATCTTGACCATCTTTGGATCTTCGTTAGTTCCTACATTATAGTCTTCAACTTCTTCGGGTTGGGAACGTAAGGTAGACTTTAAAGGTATGGCATCCTGGTCAAACAATCGTTCTAAGGGGATCAGGACTATGGGAATCTGAGTGTTCTTAAGAACTAACATACGATGGTTTGTGATCTTGTCTTGGAAATTTTATGGGTTCTCCTCTTCTTGCATAGTCTAAGTAGGATTGTTTTGGTTTTCTTGATCTATGTGAGTTTTAGAAAACTCATCAATCATCTCCAAGAACTGTTTAATTTGTTCATCTTTCTCGAAAAATTTCCAGTGTTGAAGTTGTTCGGGATTGAGGGTCGGTGTCTCATTTCGATGTGATAATTCAGTTTTAGGACAGTAGGTGGTACAAAAGTTGCAGCAGCTTTGGCTAAAGAGTTGGCTTGTTGGTTCTCCATTCTGGGAATGGAGTGTATGTTAAAACATGAGAAGAAATTCTCTATCAAATCCTATTTGCAATTTTTGTATGACCTCAGCCTTGGATTCTTAGCTTGATACTGCTATTTTATTTTTTTCACAATGAGCTCTACGTCACCATAAACTATTAGATGTTCGATTTTTAACTTTATGGCATCTTCCAATGCTAAGACTAAAGCTTCATATTCACAGACATTATTCGTATAATCGATATCCCATTTCAACCTATATGAGAAGGGAATAACGTACTCATATCCTGGCGCTACAAATAACACTCCATCCAATGCTCCTTCGTGGGACGAAGCACCATCAAAAAACATTTTCCACATTCCTTCTCTACTATTTACACTTTTCTTTGTTTTTTCTACTTTTTTATTTTCTTCTTCTGTACATTCTTCAAAATTATATTCTATAGATAATATAAAACTTCCTAATTCCTGGTCAGCAACATAGACTGGGTAATTATTTGGGTTTTGTGGGTCACTTACAGTATATACCAGTCTAGTTTCTCTGTACAATCACGTGAATTTCCCACCAAAAAATGGTATAGTAGTGTAAGTCATGTCCAGTTGAACTGATCCTCCTAATTTGACACCCCAAGACTGGGATACAAGCATGTTGTATTTGGCAGGGACATCAACAACGACCAAATCCATAAGGACACTTTTTACAGGGATTTGAGCAAGATTTACTACCAGATCTTTAATCATGTCTAGACACTTAACTTTTCTAGAATCAAATGAGTACAATTCTTGATAAGTTCTAGTAATTTTGAGGCCTAACTTTTCCATGATAATATTAGGCATTAAATTATGAGAGGCCCCATAATCTAACATACAACTGTGGATTAAATGGTCATGCACAGTTAGTGTAATATAAAACGGAGCAACATAATCCTTAGTGTTTTCGATGTGTGGACTGAACATGATCATAGGTCTTTCATCCTATAGATTAATAACATCTACATGACATTCAACATCAAAATTTTTTATCACTTTAGCAATTTTATTTTTATAAATCTTTTTTTTTGCAAGCTCAACCAGAGGCATGGGAATTTTAATTTTATTAAGTTCATTTTCTAAACTGGAACCTCCAATTTTTTTTTTGACTTCTCTGGTTGGAACTTTTGCTTATGTATTCTCTGGTTTTTGAGTTTGTGTTGTTTTTGTTTCAAATGGTTTTGTTTGGGCATCTTGTATTTCAATTGGCAGTTTAGTAACTGCTTCCTCATTCATTTTATTTCGTGATAAAATATTTTTCGGTGGAACATTTGTAGGAGTTTTTTCTCTGGGCCTTAAATCATACTTTTCTTGGAGTTCAACCATTATTGAGTCTCCAAGCCCTTGATAGGCAAAGTCTTCCAGATTATTAATACTTTCCTCATTATTAAAAAAAGATCCTATATCTAAAGACTTATCATAATCCTGTCTGGTTAAATGTGGATCAAGATCATCGTCGCTAAGGTTGTTCAAGTCTTCTTCTAACTCCTCATAATTTTGCATATCATCCCTTTGCATAAAATTTTCAATTTTAATCTGGGGCTTAAGGTTTATCTTGAACTGATTCCTAACATAAGTATCAAGTTTGGCTTGATCTAATTCCATCCTAGATATTTTTTTTGATAAATCTTTTATTATATTGTCCATCTCATCCATCTTTTCTTCTACGAACTTCCTGGATCCAGAGGATCCTACTTGTTCTTTGAAACACCTAGGTTCTTTGGTTCCCATTTCAACCTTAGTTTTTAATTTCTCAGATGCCATCATATGGGATTCAATTTCTATGGCATTGTCTTGCATTCCTGCTAGAGTGGCAGATCTTCTTTCTCTTAAGAGGATATCAAAGCCAGGTCCAAATGCCCCTGCAAAAGTTACCTTTGCAGCAGGTTGAGAAGGTTTGACATCAACTGGGATTTTTTTATCCATTTTTTTGAACCTATGAGTAAATTCCAGAACTGATTCAAGATTATTTTTTTCTTAAATCCCTGAATTCAGTCAAATAATAGAGATGGTCCTTCTTTTCTCCCCACTGTCTTACGAAGGCATTTTCTAGATCATCATAAGACCGTATGGAACCTACCGAGAGCCCTCGAAACTAGGTTCTCACTTTTCCTTCAAAGGTTTGTACTAACAACCTTGAGTAAATGTCTATGTGTTCGATGCCAAGGATATTAGCAAACTGATAAAAAAAGGCTATGTGTTCAGTTGCGGTTAAATCTCCTTCTCTTATTAATTTTGGGAGGTTTTTCATATAATTTTCAGGCAAATCATGAAGGATGGCAGGAAGGATCAAGGGAGTGTATATGGAAGCTACCTTGGAAAATATTCTAGGAGGTAGAGATTGTCCTTGACCTTGCCCACCTACTCCTTCACCTCTGGCCCCACCAACACCAGCCATTGGAAATCTAGGAGACGAACTTTGGGAGAAGAAATGGGGTTTTTCAAAATATTTGAGGGATTGAAGTGGTGACCTTTCAACTACTTTGGGATGTGGTGAGGGAAGTTCTGGAAAAAGGATGTTAGGAGATGGAAAATCTAAAAGAGTAGAAAAAGGGAAATGTGGACTGGTTTCCTCAGACTTACAAGATATATATATAAGAGAACCAATAGGGGGTGAATCTGGGTATAAAATATACTCTTCAGATCTCTGGGAAACTGATACCTATACTTCAGGCAAGGATCAAACCAACAGGGTATCAACAATGACAGGTATCGAATGGGATCTTTTGTTATGACTGGTAGGAGTATCATTCAAGTCAATCTCAACTTTTATCTTGGGAACAATTACCTCTAGATTCTCAAGCTTAGCCTCGAGTTTACTAGTTGATACCTCCATAGAGGGTACTTGTTTAAAACTCTCTTCAGGGGTTAGTTCTTCAATCTAAACCTTAGAATTAACATGTGTAACTTTGGGTTGATATAATTTACCTGTTGATGCAACAATCAATTTGAGGTATCCCTTTGGTTTTAACAACTTTTCGAGATCTGACACTCGTGTGATCTACGTATCGTCTAGATTTTTTCTAGTATTCTTTCGATTAAATGCCATTTTTATCTACGGTGGAGACGCGAAGTGAAAGATAAAAATAATCCTTACTTATGTATTCAATCTTTGTTCACAATCAAATATATAAATTTACCTTGTCGTTTTCCAAGGGAAAATAAATTTGTTTCTTCATCTCTGACAACGATGCCAAAAATATGTTGTTCCTGATATTAAACTTAAGGCTCAAAGAGTAATGTCAGGCATCGGGAATGTTTAAAGAGAATGTTTTAAAAGAGTGATTTTTCTACCTTTAGTTATATAAGAAATGATCCTTAAATGAAATTAATAATAGGATAGTACAAAGGTCGTATTTCATTGTCTGAGTCACAATTATAATATCAAATGGTGTGGGGGAAACTTACAAAACTGTTAAACAAATATAGGCATCAATGGTAGATGAATCTCACTTTATTTTCAATAGAAGAAAGTAAAGAGTGCACCCTTGAGCAAGATATGAGATGCAGTAATTCAAATAGGTTGAATGTCTTGCTTTACTTATAGTAAATACAGAGGGAAAATTGCTTACTTAACAAATTGTTGATATAATGTGATTATAGTAGTTGTGATACTAAATTGCAATCTATCTCTTATCAAGGAATTACATAAAGAAATCTAGAGATATGGAAATACAGGAGAAACACATAACTCAAACTGAACAAAAATTGGAATCTCTGTCTTCACTTGTATTAATACTAAAAAATGATAGTTTTCTCTATTACATTCGGCAAGAAGCATCCCTGAATAGATCTGAAATCTATCTATTTATACAAAAAAATTCACAACTCAAAACCGTTGGACTTCATGCAATATATCTTAAAAATGGAATGTAATTCGAATGAAACAACAACAGGAAGATAGTCTTTGAGTTGGCGCTTTCTTCTGTCTCTTTATCTGCTCGTAGACGTGCATGTTTTCCTTTTCTCTTTGAATTGGGAACACATGTCCATTGAGACTCCCATAATCATTAGTTTATTGTCTCCTCCATCTGATTTTGTTGCTACCTGTTCTTTGGATGTGTTTACTAGAAAAAGAATATTAGTTGAAAATATATGGGGAGTGATAATGTGACAGGTAGTGTTGGATTGCCATGTGATTATCAACAACTACGAGAAAGAGTAACTGTTCATGAATAGGATGATGTGGGGACAAGTGTAGGTTGTGAGGTAAATGGGGTAACTGATGTGGAAGGTGTGATAGGATGGAGAGAAAATGAGATACATGATGTGGATAACAAGTGTTGCTCCAGTGTCCCTTTATGTTTCTCTATTTTGTGAGGGTGCGAGGGGGTGGTTTGAAGTAACCCTCTTTTCATCCCGCAATGAAAATGGTGATGCCACGTACCCTCGAGAGAAAATTGTGGTTTAAATTGCATGACCGCCCTTCGAAATTAAAACACGCGCAACTTCGCCCCGTACAATTCCTCTCAGCTGCTAATCTCCACGATCCATTAAAATCCAACTGTCGATATTCACAAAGTGAGATAAGAGACCAAAGTTAATATGAGGTCACATTTCTTGGTCATATGTAGAGAATACAGAGCGAATTTCATGCAATTCATGTCTATCGATCTAAGCGGAGGACACATGTCAAACGATCTCCGTATTCGGCTATTTCATACTCCGGAAGGAGGAAAGCAGTGTGAAGCGAGAATTTCGGAAGTCCCGAAGCCCGGAGTTCCAAATTAAATCTCCACCGTTGAAATAAAAAGGACACGCGGTGCCAGATCTCTCACTTTAGGGATAACCACTTCAGAAGAAAGATGAATGTGTGAAGAGAGAATTCCCTAAGTCCTGAAGCCCGGAGTTCTGAAGTAAATCTCCGTCATTGAAATCAAAAGGACACCTGGCACCGGATCTCTCACTTCGGGGACTTAGCACTTTGGAGAGTTTGTGCTCCCTTTTATAACTATTTAGTCCCTTTCCTCCTATATTTGGTCCTTTTGTTAGTTTATCCAACTTTCAAACTGATTTATCGTTCCACTAGATTCTGAAATCTGAACCATCAAGTTTTCTTGCAACTTTTCGTGGTGCCATAATCCTTAAGGAAATAAGATTAGCCTGCATGTAACACGAGAGGTCTGTAATATCTTCACTGAACAAAATTGTTAATCGCAATTCAAATTGTGAACTTTAACCAATCATACATATCGTTAATACTTTAGCGTTCATGTTCGGGAGTTTTAGATGAGACAGAGTGAGAATTTCCCGAATCCCAAATCTGCAAAGGTTAATCCCTGGATAATTGTTTTTAAAAGCTTAATTAATCATGTTTAAAAAGGTGTGTTAACTTCAAGTGTTTCGGGAGTTCAAACTTCAGGAAATTTTAATTTATCTCGAGAGGTAATTCCCGAAACCCGAAACTGTGAAACAATTAATTATCCGGTAATCGATCTTAAGTCTTAATTAATCATATTCAATTTTAAGCATTTCGGAAATTCAGACTTCAGAGATTTTAGGATACGATACAGAATAAACGTCTGAATTCTGAACTGCGAAGTCATTAATTATCTCTTGACCATGATTAACTTAATTAATTAAAGTTTAACACCTCGACATTTTGATATTTCAGTGATTCTTGAATTCATTCTTTGTTAAATTCTCGAAGGATCATCTTTTGTAGTGATGTGTTACATGACATCATTCTAGATGATGTGTCGAGAAAAGGGAGGTGCCACGTGTTACTTGGAATCATATGAATCTTCAAACGAAAATGTCAGAAATGGGTTCCACATGTCAACTCAGGGAAGACTCAAATAATACATATATCCTATGACTTGCGTCTTTAAAATGTTTAGGAAAATTTGAGAGTAGATACCTTCGGGTTTCAAGGTTTCAAAGTTTTTAATCACTAAGACTTATCAAAATGCCCGAAGCGTGAAGCTTCGAAGCAACCTTTAGTGATTTTCCTCTTTAAAATTCAGGCGGCTCCAGAACTCTGAAGGTATTAGGGTCATTCGATCAAATATGGAAAACTCATCAACAAAGGATATCATGCACGTTTTGTTTTTTTTTTTTTTTTT
>SNQJ01S0039219.1:0-10174 GCA_010110895.2 Picea sitchensis
CAGTTCTCATCGCATGGAGAAATTGCTCAAAAAAGGTCATTCGGGTGTCATAGCCCAACTCCATGCCATTCAAGCCACAGAGATCCCATTCGTGCCCCAAGACCTCCAATCCCTCTTGTCTAAACATCAAATAGTCTTCTCCACTCCCCAAGGACTCCCCACTTCCTGCGGTGTCCATGATCATTCCATTCCCCTTGTCCCAGGAAACCTTCCCCCCAACATACGTCCATATCACCACCCCTTTGCCCAGAAGAATGAAATTGAAAAAATGGTCCAGGAACTCCTTACTGTCGGAGTCATCCGTCCTAGTACGATACCTTACTCCTCTCCGGTCGTCATGGTACTAAAGAAAGAAGGTTCCTGGCGCATGTGTCCTGACTTCCGTGCTCTCAATAAACTCACCATCAAAGACAAATTTCCCATTCCGGTCATTGATGACCTCCTAGATGAACTGAGTGGTGCCCAATTCTTCACCAAACTTGATCTTCACTCGGGCTATCACCAGATCTGTATGAAAGAGTCAGACATTCCTAAGACATCCTTTCACACTCATGAGGGCCACTACGAGTTTTTGGTCATGCCCTTTGGGTTGTGTAATGCTCCCTCCACCTTTCAGAGCCTCATGAACCATGTCTTCCGTCCTTTTCTTTGTCATTTTGTCCTAGTTTTCTTTGATGATATCCTCATATATAGAAAGACATGGAAAGACCATCTGAATCATGTGGATCAAGTTCTCAGCCTACTCGCTCAGCACCATCTTTTCCTCAAATAGTCCAAATGTGCTTTTGGTGCATCCGAAGTAGAATACTTGGGTCATCTAGTGGGCAAGGATGGCGTCAGGGTGGACCCAAAAAAGATTGAAGCTATGCAAGATTGGCCATTACCTAAGACTCTCAAAAGATTGCATGGATTTTGGGCCTCCGGTCACTATATAAATTTTGTCAAGAACTATGGAAAGATTAGAACACCTCTCTCACGGCTCTCCTTAAAAGAACTCTTTCACTTGGACCCGACAAGCTGCTCAATCTTTCAAACTTTGAAGATGGCCATGTGCACCACTTTCGAGACTTACAGCTCTCCCGACTTCACAAAGACATTTGTGTTGATCACGGCAGCATCAAGGAAGGCATTGGCTATCCCTTATGCAAAGCGGTGATTCGATAACTGGCCTTTCTACGAGCAAACAATGCGAAAGATGGGCAAAACCTGTTATGAAAAGAAATGTTGGCGTTTGCATGCAGTTGAATTATAGTCCCTTATCTCTTAAGAACCTTGATTCTAAATTAAGACATACCATCAAAGCCTCAAATATACTACGGAACAACACACATTTCCTCTCGGGAGCAACAAAAATGGGTCACGCAGATCTTTAGCTATGATTATGAGATCATTTACAAGAGAAGAAAATGTAATTGGCGGTCTGCTGTGTCGAAAATATGAAGACGAAGGATCCCTTTTTCTCTATCCTTCATTATACCATATTAGCTACAAGCCATTCACCCGAGGAATGAAACAAGACCCCAAAGTTATCTAATTTGCTTAGCTGCGAGAAAAGGTACATGCTCCCCGGTACTATTGGCTTAGGATGACCTTGATACAAAGGTGGCGTGTATTTAAATGTCAAGCTCAAATCCATGGGTACTCTCGAGCTCCATGCTACACCCACAGTAAGGGCGGGGTTCACCGCAAAACATATTACAGGAAGTTAAGCGTTCCCTTTTTCACGGGATGGTATGGCTTGGGACATCCAGGTAGGATTTTATTGGCTGAATGTGAGGTATGCCAACATTAACAAGGCGGTCGAATCTCAGGGGCACTCCAACGCTTCCAATTCCCACGAATGTTGGAAGGATATATCTATGGATTTTTTTGCAATACGGGCTTACCCAAATCGGGGAATAAGTGTCATTGATAATGGTGGTGGTGGATCGTCTTTCCAAATATGCTCATTTTTGTACTCTTCACCATCCATTCATCCACGGTGGCCCAAATTTTCATGGATCCCACGAGGTCTTTAAGCTTCATGGCATGCCAAACTCTATTGTTTATTCGAACCCAACTTTCACAAGCAATTTTTGGCAAGAAAATTTGTTTTAAGCTACAAGGCACACAATTGCATCTCAACTCATCTTATCATCTAGATAGATGGTCAAGCGGAAGTCAACAAAAGTGTTTGGAAGCCTATCTGCGGTGCTTTGCATCCAACAACACCGGTGGGCTCAATGGTTTTCGCGAATGGTGGTACAACACTACATACCATCTGACCACTTCGCCTTGACTCCTTTTGAAGCTGATGTATGGGCCCGAAGCCTCCGTCATTTCTCTCATACTTACAGGGTACATCGAAGGTCCAGGCAATCGACCAAACACTTACAGTCAAGAGGATATCGCCATTACCCAACAAGAGAACTTGGTCATGGCCAGAATAGAATAGGCGACAGAGATCAAAGGTCACTTTCCGGTCGGTTGTAGAAGGGATCGGGTGTTTCTCACGGTACAACCATATAAGAAAACTTCCCTCAAAGAAAACCACTAGCTTAAGATTTCTCCAAATTTTTATGACCGCTATACAATCATAAAGCGAATTGGGCCTATGGATTAAAAATTATCACTTCCAAGCCACTCCAATATCCATCCATTTTTTCATGTATCCTACTTAAAGAAGGTGATTGGAACCGGTGCCAACTTCAAACCAACCTTCGAGTTAGCTGAAGAAGGATACACTTGGCTACAACCAGAAGCAATTATGGACCAGAGGGAGCGTCGCTGCGCCAAGAACCATCAAAGGAAGTTCTCATACGGTGGAAAGATATGACTCCGGTGGTGCAACTTGGGAACCTACCATTACGCAGCGATTTCCCGCATCTCCGACGCGAGGACGAGTTGTTTTTTAAAGGTGGACATGTTAAGGTCTAACCGCGCATGGTTGGGGTTGGGTGGAAGATCCATGAATAAAAACTCTCACTTTCCTTTCGAATCTCTCATCTCTTAAATATAAATAAAGTGAGAGTATAAAGAATAACAAGATAATATATAATAAGCCTTGTCGGTCGAGTTTCGAAGAAAAGGCTATGAATATTCTCGATTCAAAATTACTATTTGTTACTATTTACGTGAATCGACTACGTATTGTAAAGATATCTTGGATATTTCTTGTTATTACGATTATTTCTAGCATTTTGTTTACGTTACGCATATTTTATATATCGGTATCTTGTAGTAATAGACACGGTATATGATCACATTCTGATTCAAAGTGCTATTTCTGTTGCTATTTCGTGAATCATTTCTGTGTATTGTGAAGATTATGCTGGATATTTTACTGTTATTCTGTTATTTCTAGCATTTTGTTTCTGTTCTGCATATTTTATATATCTGGTATCTTGTAGTAATAGACCTGGTGTATATGATCACATACCTACAAGCCTTCCTTAACTTTAACAACAAGAGACTAACATTTTCATCCAACTTTTCTTTAGTCTTACATGACTAGTTTTGGATTAGCCAACAACCCTAACTTGAAATAATCATAAGTTTGTACTTGTAATGAATAAATATATGAAACTGAAACATAATTTTCTTCAATGTGTTTTCTGCAATTCCTCCAGGTTTCACTACTTGGAACCGCTCAGAAAAAGAGTTATAGAAAAAATGGCATACCTTGCTGAATTATGGCTTATTCTCGAGAGTGATATTGTAGAGTGTGCCTCGCAAGGAGTGTTTTTTGAATTGATTTGAAACTATTACAAAACATACTAAAAAATGTACGCTAACCAAAACAATTGGTCTTACTGAATTTTGATCCGTTATGAAGAATTTATGACGTTTTTACCCGAAACACCTATTTTTGACTAGTTTTAGGACTAACCACAAGACTTATTTTCCACGGAGTGTAACTCCAAAATACTATGACCCACAAGATGAAAATTTTATCACAGATAGTTGGATATGTTTCCTCAATGGCATATCAATTTCATGGTCTCAGAAATTTGTCTTAGATATCCTTCGGTTACCTCAGACACCTATAGTTATTCAATATGCTCAAGTGTGTCTAAAATGAGAGAGTCTTGCCTCTTATTTATATTCTCCAAGTATCTTCCTTAAAAACATATTTTAGTTAACTTTGCCCACTTTCCTTAATTTAGGGTTAACCTACTTCTAATTTCTCTATTAAATGTATTATTTAAATAATTTATTTTTTATTCACATTGAATTATAGTACACTCATCACTTCATTTTATTATTTATCTTCTAAAATCTCTTAAACCACTTTCACAACTTTGACCTTTTTGGGCTTCTAGATTACATAAGAGGGTCCTCCAACTTCGTAAGGCCATAAATCTCTAATCGTGACGAGTTATGTGGCGTTCCACATACCATTGGAAAATGCATGACAAGCACTATCCATATAGGATAGTTTCACTCACAAATTCATTGTCCTTCATCTCATTATTACACAACTAAGGATGGATTCTCTCACTCTGCAAAGTATCTTCCCATGAGGGCTTTCACCATAAGGGGACCACTTTGGAGTTCATCCATCTTTAATTCTTATCAACCACGAAAAGAAAATAATGAGTCATATTTACATCAAACAAACTTGGGTCCATTACCCAAACCTTTTTTCTACTAGGATTTCTTCAAGGGTTGACATCAATGACAACCAACCTTAATCAACAATCTCCCCCTTTGGCATTGATGGAAACACTCTGATGCAATATTGAAATCATATCATTCATTATCCCCCTGGAAGCATGTCTTTGTCCTCTACATCTGATAAATCTAGTCCCCCTAGAACCATGCCTCTGTCCTCTGCATCTGATAAATCTCTCCCCCTTTGTCATCAATGCCAAAGGTATCTTTCCATCCAGGTCTTCTCCCCCTGACTGAACTATCCTCTTGTGGTGCTTCCTCGTGTACATATAATAAATATAATATAAGAATTCAAAAATCATTCATTTTAGAGTATAAGTAACTCCAAGTCTCTGGCGAAGATATTCAAAGGCTTCCTGTGGAAGTAGTTTTGTAAAAATGTCTGCCACTTTTTATTTTGTGCCCACTACTCAAATCTGATGTTCTTTTCTGCAACCTACTCCCGTAGAATGTGATACTTGATTGGAATGTTATTCATCTTGGAGTGCATGATTGGGTTCTTTGAGATACTAATGGCACTTCTATTATCATAATATATTGGAATGAGCTCATCATACTCAACCTGTATATCTGTTAGAGTTTGTTTCATCCAAAGAACCTGTGTACAACATGATGTTGCTGCAATATACTATGCCTCAGCTCTAGATAAGGATATCGATGATTGTTTCTTTCTTAGACATGATACTAAACACACACCCAATTAGTAATCTACTCCATTGGTTCTCCGTCGGTCATGAATACAACCTGCCCAATCTGCATCTGTGTAGGTCATAAGTGATAGATCCTTTCCTTTTGGATACCATAATCCAAACTCTTATGTTCCTTTGAGATATCTGAATATCCTCTTCACTACTAATACATGTGATTCCTTTGCTGCTGCTTGAAATCATGCCACCTATCCAACTGCATGCATTACATCTGGACTAGATGTTGTCACATATAGTAGGTTGGCAATCATTGACCTGTATTGACTTTGATCTGTAGACTTTGAATCATCATCTTTTCTCAACTTGCAACTAGTTTGCATTGGAGTGATAACTAGTTTGCAATAATCCATTCCAAATCTCTTTACCATTTTTCTAATATACTTGGTTTGAGAAATAAATATTTCTTGGTTTCTTTAACATATCTGAAGTCCCAGAAAGAATGATAGTTCTCCAAGTAACGACATTTCAAATTGATTCTGCATTTCTTTTGAAAACTTATGGCTTAACCTGTCATTATCACTACCAAAAATAATATCATCAACATAAACTTCAACTAATAAAATATTACCTTGACTTACCTTGATGTAGAGGTTATTGTCTGCACTTCCTTTTCTGAACCCTGCCTGCTGTAGATACTTATCCAGTCTAGAGTACCATGCTCTAGGAGCCTGTTTTAGACCATACAAGGCCTTATTTAATTTACACACATAATTTGCATTCTCTTACAACTGAAATCCTTTTGGTTGTTCAATGAAGACTTCTTCTTCAATCTCCTCATTTAGAAAACATGATTTTATGTTCATATGATATACTTTAATATTCTTAGAGCATGCATACGCTAAAAACAAGAGGATTGCTTCCATTCTAGCAACTAGGGAAAATGTCTCTTCAAAGTCTATTCCTTCAATCTATGCATATCCTTTACATACCAATCTACCTTTGTTCCTTGTAACTTGTTCATATTCATTCAATTTATTCCTGAAAACCCATTTTGTGTTGATCACATTCTTATTCTTTGTTCTTCAAACCAATTCCCAAGTGTCATTTTTCTCTATTTGATCCAATTCTTTATCCATGGCCTTATTCCAAAATTCATCCTTGTTGGATTCTTCAAAACAGTTTGGTTTAATTGTAGATAAGAGTGCTAGGTGTGTTTCTTCTAGTGAACAGATTCTTCTTCTAGTCTCAACTCCTGCATCTTTGTTTATGATATTCTGATCTGAATGATGATTCTTATGTACTCGTTTACTAGGTGTCTTTAGAGACACTTGTTGAACTTTCTCTTCTTCTTTTTTCAGATTCTCTTCATACTCCTCTTCTACTTCTTTTTCATCCTCTCCCTCTTCTTCTAAGGGTTGTTTCATTGATTCATTTTCTTCCTTTGATCCTGGTCTTCATGTTTCATCAATTGTTATGTTGATGCTTTCTACAACTTTGTTCAATATTAGATTGTAACACTTATAATCTTTCCTTGTACTTGAGTAACCAACAAGTACTCCTTTTTCCACATGAGATTCAAACTTTCCCATTCTGCCATCTTCTCTTTTGATATAGAATTTGCTTCCAAAAACTATGAAGTGCTTTACATTTGTTGGTCTTCCTTTCCATAGTTCATAAGGAGCTTTGTTAGTATTGTTTCTGAGCATTACTCTATTTTGAATGTGAACTTCTGTATGCACTGCCTATGTCCAACATATCTGTCAATTTCGAATCCATTAACATTGTTTGAGCCATTTCCTATACTGTCATGTTGTTTCTTTCAACAATTCCATTCTATTGAGGTGTCCTAGCAACAAAGAATTGCCTTTTTATTCCGTGATTCCTACAATAGTCCATAAATTCCTTTGAGGTGAAATATCCTCCATTATCATATCTCAAGCATTTGATTTTGAACTCATTTCATTTTCAACCATTTCCTTGTATATCTTGAAGTTTTCAAAAGCTTCTGACTTATTCTTGAGAAAGAAAACTACAATCATTCTTGTATAATCATTAACTAATAACATGAAGTATTTCTCACCTTTTAATCCCTTTGTTTTAGTTGGTCCAACTAGATCAGTATGCACAATTTCTAGTGGTCTTGTTGTCGAATATTCCTTTGATTTAAACCTGGTCTTTGTTTGCTTTCCTTTTTGACAATGATTGCATAAAGTGTAGGTTGGTTTTGTGATTTGGGGCATTTCTCTGACTGCTTCTCTTTTGATAACTTTGACAAGGTTATCAAAATGTATGTGACCCAGTCTTTTGTGCCATAGCCAACTTTCATATTCCTTTCCTAGACAACACTTTTCATTTTCAATTCCACTTAACACATATATGTTTCTTGAATTTCTTCCAGCTATAGCGACCAATTTCTCTGAACCTTATTTTCTTATCTCACACTTTTGTTAATCGAAAGTAACTTTATGAAATTGGTCACACATTTGACTCACACTTAGAAGATTAGGTTTCATATCATCTACTAGTAGAACATTTTCTGCCTTTTCATTCTTGTTCCCAATTTGGACTGTGCCTTTTCCAATGATTTTGGCTGAATTATCATTTTCGAAGGAGACTGATCCATATATTTCCTTTTGTAATGTAAGAAAATTGTCTCTATCACCTGTCATATGTTTTGAACACACACTGTCAACATATCAACCACATTTCTTCTTCTTAGTTGTTACATCAATTGTGCATTCTACATTTCTATACTGATCTTGTTTTCTTATCCATGTTTTTTTATGAGGTTCTTGTCTGTGACTGTTGTTATTTTGTTGAGTTTCTTTAAGAGGGACGGTCATTCTGTAATATTTGGCCACGTGTCCAAAATTGTTACATTTGTAAAATTCCAATTTAGTGCTCAAAGATCCAAACATGTTGTAACTTCTTCTCTATGTTTCACTAGGTCTTCTTGAATAACCCCTTTGTGTATGACTCTCAAAGTTGTTATTGTTCCTGTTGTTAGCTCTGCAATTCACAAATTTATGTCCAAAATTATTACATGCATAACATAAACCAAAAAATATAGTTTGATACTTGGGAGTTGAAGATCTTATGAAAGGAGGTGCTCTTATGAATCCTTCTTCTTCTTGAGACCTATTTGTTTGTTGTTGATTCTGAAATATGAATCTTCTTGGTGGAGGAGTGTCTCTGTAACATTCTTTGTATATATTCCTATCCCCTTTGATTGTTTCTGCACAACCTTTTGGATATGTTTCTTGATCTGTTGTTTTGGAGCTTGATCCATTTTCTGTCTGAGTGTATCCAAGTTTGGACTTGTCAAGATGATATTTTTGACTGTTGATAATGTCATCTAGAGCTTTTGAGCTATTCTGCATATTTTTCTTTTGAATATCCTTTCTTCGTGTGACAATATATTCTTCCAAGTTTCCAATGATCATGTCCTTTTCTTCTAGCTTTTCTTTGAGTGCTTCATTAATTATTTTATATTCTTCTATTTGAACCTTCAATTTTGTGATTATTTGTTCTAGTTCTCGAGTGTTTTTTCCCTTGTCTAGTTATGCTTGTAGTTTCTTGTTTTTCTTCTTTTCTCTTCTAATGACTTATATGGCACACATTATTTCTTCTCGATAGTCAAATTTTGCTTCATCAATTTATTCTTTGACTTCTTCATATTCTTCTTCGGCTTCTTCATATTTTTCTTCAGAGTCTTCTTTGTCAGAGTATTTTACTGCCATGAATAGAACTCTTCCTGTCTCACTGTCACTGACTTCATCTTCATCTGATGATGACATGTCTTCTTTGGTGCATAAGATTTTCTTGAAAACTTTCTTTGTAGTTCTTTTTCCTTTATATGTGTGTTTGCATTTTGAGTAACCTTCATCATTTCTCTTTTTCTTATGATGACATTTGCTAGAAAAATGACCAATACCATTGTTGGGGCAATTCAATTGCTTAAATTGCTTTCATTTAATTATCAACCAGGGATGCCTGTAATATTTTGATAATGCCAACAAAATATATGTAGGAGTAGGCATCTAACTCTAATCTAAGAAAATTCAATCAAATCCTAACTCTTTCATTCCACTTAATAAGACTTAGTTGTTGTAGGAAAGAAAACACTAGCTCCCTTTCAGGAGGTCCTCTCAAGATGTTTCACAAAACCTATCAACAATCAAGATCATCACTCACGCATTGAAAATAAATACACTTAAAAAGGCTTAGTTGTTTTAGGAATGAAAACACTAACTCCCTTTCAGGAGGTCCTCTCAATATGTTTCACAAAACCTATCAATAATCAAGATCATCAAGTAAACACTCATGCATTGAAAATAAATACTGTTAAAAAGGCTTCATTGTTGTAGGAAAGAAAACACTAGCTCCCTTTCAGGAGGTCCTCTCAACATGTTTCACAAAATCTATCAACAATCAAGATCATCAAATAATTCTAATAAAAACAATAAACCATATAAACCTATTCAAAGCATTAGAACAAGAAGAAAATGCTACTATGATCTATTTCGAGTGAGCTCAATTCTCTCGAGAACAAAGTAACACATAAACTAAATCATTCTAAATCTAAACTAGAGAATGGAAACTGATGTGAAAAGAAATCATGATTCTTATTCCATCATAAGTTGGATACAATGCTCCAAGAGTCCTCTCTTTGAAATGGAGGAGGCACTCCTATTTATACAAAAGTTTAAGATAACTTAGATCCACAAATCGCTCCTAGATCCACAAATGTCTCATTTGGTTACAACCATGTGCTCACACATATCAAGTGATATCTCCACAAATCCTCTCACAAATATTTCTTTCATGATTAATCTCCATCCAAGATACTTGAGTAGATCTCCAAATCTTCATCA
>SNQJ01S0039219.1:15823-26644 GCA_010110895.2 Picea sitchensis
AGGGTGAAGAGATAAAGAAGGGGGGGAAGGGAGAGAGGCATAAATGGATATGGGGGGACATAAATAGATGGAGAGAGAGAGGGAGAGAGTGGAATAGGGGGTAGACAAGGGGACAGGGGGGCGAGAGATTAGGGGGAGAGGGAGAGTGTGGGGGGAGAGAGATAAAGAAAGTTATAAAGAGGAGGAGAGAGGGGTATATAGATATATAGAGTGTGGTATGTAGAGAGGGAATGGGGGAAGGGGGAGAGAGGGAGAGACAAAAATAGGGAGAGAGAGTGTGTGGTGGTGTGAGAGAGTGGGAGAGAGAGAGTGAGAGAGGAGGAAAAGGGATAGAAAAGGAGAGAGTGAAAAATTATTATAGAGGGGAGAAAGAGAGAGAGAGAAAGATAAATAGGTTCAAAGAGAGGGGGTGAGAGAGTGTGAGAGAGAGAGCAGGGATAGAGAGAGAGAGGAAAGGAAGGAAGGAGAGAGGGATAGAGTTATAGAGTGTGCTAGAGAGAGGAGGGAGAGATAGAGGGAGGGATAGAGTGAGAGGATGTGGAGAGAGAGGGGGGAAAGGAGGGATATAAAAATATGGAGAGAGAGGGGGGGAGAGAGTGGGCAGGTGGAACATAAGAGAAGATAAAGAGAGATAGATTTGGGGTGAGAGAGGGGAGAGAGAAGAAGATACAAATAGGAATACATAGAGTGGGGATGGGTGAGAGAGTGGGAGATACATAAGAGCGAGAGGGGGAGAGATAGGGAAAGAAACAGGGAGGGAGGGAGTGAAGGAGAGAGTGAATGTGAGATATTTCTAGAGGGGGGGAGAGAGAGAGGGGTACAAATAGAGAGAGAGAGTGAGGGATATGGGTAGGTAGGGAGAGATAAATAGGGAGGGAGAGATTTGGGGGTGAGAGAGTGGGGGAGAGAGAGGAGGGAGAGGAAGAGAGAGAGAGAGAGAGAGAAATAGATATATAGGGAGGGAGGGAAGGAGGGAGAGAGAGGGGTGTAGAGAGAGAGAGAGAATAGGAAAGAGGGGGGGATATATGGAGAGAGAGTGGGGAAATAGAGTGAGAGGGAAGGATGGAGAGGGGGAGAGAGGGAGAGAGATATAGTGGGGGAATATATGGAGAAGGAAGTTGGTAAAGAGAGTGATAGAGTTAGGGTTATGGGGAGAGGGACAGAGAGAGAGAGGGAAAAAGGGAGAGGGAGAGAGAGGAGGGAGAGGTGGATAAAGAGAGTAATAAATGGTTGGAGATATAGGGGGAAAGAGGGACAAACAAATATGGAGAGAGAGAGAGAGAGAGAGAGAGAGAGAGAGAGAGAGAGTGGGGGAATAGAGAGAGAGGGGAAGAGGTAGAGGGGGGGAGATGGTGTGTGTGTGTGTGAGGATAGAGGGAGAGGAAAGGAGGGAGAGAGAGGTGGGTATGGAGAGAGGGTGGATAATGGATCATAAGGATATGGGGTAGAGAGATACAAAGAGAAATAAATGCATAAAGAGAGGAGGAGGGAGGAGAGAACGAGAGAGAGATGGGTAGCAGAGAGGTGGGGATAGAGGTAGAGAGAGTGAGGATATAAAGAGAGTGGGAAGAATGAAGAGGGGGAGAGGGGGAGAGAGAGAAAGTAGGGGAATAGAGGGAGAGGAAAGGAGGGAGAGAAAGAGGGTGGTTAGGGGGAGATGGTGGGAAAGAGAGTGAGGGAGGAAGGGAGAGAGGGCCAAAGTGCGAGGAAGAGGGAGAGATAGGAGGGAGAGTAGGCGAGAGAGAGAGAGTACTAAATGGGAGGAGAGAGAGGTGTTATGGAATAATTCCTCTGTAAACGGGATAATTCTCCCTTGGATTCTAGACCCCTAATACCAAGACAAAAAAACACAAATGGACACTAACATCCCTTTGAATTCAACTTAACTAATTAGGAAGAGAAAGAGATGGAAGAGATTGTGATGCAACTTATTCTGTAGTTCATTCTCACTGTTCCCAATCTGAGCTTGATATACAAACTCTTTGGCACAACTTGATACCTTTAATACAATGGAAAACAAAGAGAGACAAAGAAATCCTACTATACAAAATTAGATTTAATAAATTCATCTACCAAGATCGAAAAGAACATGCAATAATACACAATATTGAAGGGAATAGGCCAAGTATATTGATGATAAATTTAAAGAGATACTTACAGTCATGGATGGTGTTGTAGTAACCTCCACAAGTGTTTTCATGGTGTCATTCGTGATGCGAAACTTATGTGATGTGAAAGAGACACTTACGTGACGCAAAAGTAACACTTATGACACCTATTCCAATGATAATGTGACATTAGAAGATGAAATTTGATGGCAAAAATTATTTGTAGATTCTTCAAAGTAAGGGTATGGAGTCGAGGAACATGGTAGAAGCTGCATAAAATGATCAAACAATGTTAATATTTTTTCCATTCCCAAGGTATGAATACCTATACTCAAAGTATAAATTACTTAAAGTACAGTCGTCGATAAATACATTGCTAATCCATGATGATACTAACTGAGGATATGGCCACTGGTGATACAATGTGGATCCATATATCCATGACATGACTTGATCGTAGCCACAAAAAATAAAAAATGGATCTACGAGATGATAAAACATAGCCACAGACCAATACAATGTGGATCTATGTGACAACATATATGT
Organism: Picea sitchensis; assembly: GCA_010110895.2. Lineage (NCBI taxonomy): Eukaryota > Viridiplantae > Streptophyta > Pinopsida > Pinales > Pinaceae > Picea > Picea sitchensis. Next base: position 18,478 of record SNQJ01S0039219.1, read on the forward strand.
ATTAGTATTCTCAAATGATATCCTTTGCAACCTGGGTAAAGCAGATAACATAGTGAACGCTCAACCTAGGGTATTCGTTGAAATCTTGATGTGATACGAATCTAGCCATGTGAATAAATGATTTGATGTCGAACATGGTAGAAACCACTTGATTATTGGTCACTTATGTATACTGTTAACAAGTGTGAGGGAAATCACCAATGATGTCAATGACTCCCAAGGTACCCTAGTACATTCCAGTGAATGTGAATAAATGAGTTGAGGTAAAAAATTCATGGAATCATCCGATCAGAGGTCTATGACGTAAACCTATTTTCGGAGGCGAGGATTCCTACCATTGAGGCATGAAGGTTCCAAGGTACAAACTGGTTTCTAAGTCTGATTCTTGGATGATATGTTGAAGTCGAAAAGAACTGACTCATCAAAGGAGGCTCTTGATGTATCCCCCATCATCAACATGAAACTTCCACGTAAAAGTGTTGTAAGATGGTGAATCGAATGAGTATGGAATAACACACAGAAATGAAAACTAATAATTTAGTAGATGGTTGAATCTCGAGGAAAATACATCCCTTGAACACTAAGGCACGATAGAAGACTTGGAAACATAAAACTCAAAATGGACCAAAACATAATGCAACGGGTGTTCTGACATTATTTGGATGACTCAAAGGAGTGGAAAGACTCATAGGATTGGTTCATTACAAAAGTTTAGTGAATTATCCAAGTGTTCAGTGTGGAGGTTAAAACATGTGTCATGTTCAAGGGCGACTACAAGATCTATTTATAAAATTTCTCAAGAAACTTGACCCACTTCCTTCAATTTTTTCCCCCATCCAGATAGATGAGTACTTATTTTTAATTTAACAAGCTCAAGGAGGATAACACATGCTCAATATAACTCACCTTTGGTAATTTTCTCTTCCTTTGTTTAAAAAAATAAAAGAAGTAAGGGTTCACTCCCAGATGGGCCCTTCAATGTGTAGTTTATTAATTCCATAGAAAGAAAACTCGGTGGTTTTTCATGTTTAGAGAGTCTAAAAAGAACTTAAATGTGACGCCAGGGTTGTCCTTTTTCATAATTTTTAGTCCCCATGGTCCAAAAATGTCCCTTGGATCCTCCTCCACCAAGAAATATAAATCTTCGTGATCCCTTTCTCGCCAATGAACATACATCCTATTGCAAAAAACAAAATTATTCGGTTAGCCCATTATTTCATATTTTTTGAAAAATAAAAGAGATGTACAAAGACTTTCTTTAAGACAGTCACGTATGTATGTGGGATAAGTGTTACTTTTACCACTTACATATGTGAGCTGGGAGTGGATAACCTGCATATAGGAAGGCCTGACCCTTTTACTAGGGAATGCATCCTCCAAAAAATAAATTAAGCAACAAAGAATGAATGGAAACGAGAGGATAGGTCATTTGTACATACTTGGTTCAAGTTTGAGGATCTTTAACCCATTGCAGCTCCTTAAATTCGTGTTTTGAAGAAGAGGGTTTTTTGAATTTTTGGTTATTTTCCAATTTGCAATGGTTAAAATGAGTTGTCCACCTTTATTTATAGATTGTTTTGGCCCTTTTTGCCATAGTTTGGTCCTATTTTTTCATATTCTTGGCTTGGTGGGTAATTGATCTTTTTTTTTAGAGATCTTTGGGTCATTCTAATATGAATTTTCTTTTGTTTTGATATTTTCATGAGATGGGTTACACTCATATAATCCCGTTGTAAAAGTTGTTTTTTGACATTTACATATAGGTTAGGTTCTCACCACCTTGCATTTTTCATATTGTTGACTTTTTCGCTTTGCCATAGGATCAATCACACCGAAGTGTGACATGAAATTTTTTATGTTGCTTTATAAGTGTCGTAATTAGGTGGTAGAGACTTCCTCTACATGGATTCCCTAGGTAGATCCTTTACTATATTTTGGCATCCATGCTGTGAGTTTTCTCCATAGGCTTGGGAGTCCTTTTAGTCCCACCATGATTTTATATTGAAGCCTCATTCCTCTTCAGTTTTTTTGGATTATACCCAAGGGACTCCCTATGACCATGGTTTGTTGTCTTTCAAGGTTGCCTAAACTTTGAAAACAACATGCAATGAGAGATTATTTATTATTTTCGGTCTCATTTAGAATAATTAATAAAAGAATACCCCTTGGATTCTTCTTTAATCCCCTTTTACTTGATAAAAAATTTCCACACTTCTTACTAAGGGATGTACTATGATACCACTTGTTAAGTACCTGAATAGGTATGCAAATATAATTTAGAAATAGCCATGAATAAACCAAACTATTCACCAAATGGTAAATACACAATAGATCCACAAAAAAATATAGAAGAAACCACACTTTTATTATAATAAAACCCTTGAGGTAGGGAAACACCATACAATGGATCCTATTATGGAAGGGATCCTCTAATGTTCACTTTCCTCTTCAAGGGGGGAATATATGAATGAGATTCAGATCCAAAGACATTACTTCTCTTCATATCTCATTACATTTCTTGAACCCCTTTGTATAGTGCTACCAACCACCAAATAACATTCTATAGGAATAACCTTCTAGAAGAAGAACCTTCTAAGAAGTGCTCTTACATTTATTATATCTAACTATCATAGTGGCCTTATTTAATAATATAGTGTACCTAGTCCACCTTACATTGAATGGCCTCTACTATTATAACTATGGGCCCTCCAGGCCCCCCACTACCTCTCTAGATACCTAAATATCTCTAAAATTAAAAATATTGTCGAGTGATCTTGTTTCCCTTCATGCTCGTAAAAATAAAGTTTGAAGGCACAACTATCTGACAGTAGTTTACCCCCTTTTCGGTCCAGACAATTAATTTACAAATAAAGGTATGCCTTAGGAGCTTTGGTTCTCTAGGAGAGTATTCGAAAGCATATGTCTAACCTTGTTTTTGGCTTGAGGGACTAAATTTTTGAAAAAAGGCCTTTCTCCTTGGTTTTGGTTTATCTCTTTTTTGGGCTTTGGAGATTATCTACGAAAAATGAACCACATCAGAGACCATAGTTAAGCGCTTTTTAGACTCCCTAAATACAGAAATATCGTTGAGTGACCTTGTTCCTTTAACACTCGTTAGTTGGTCCAGAAGGAATATCTATTTGGCATATGTTTAACCCTTTTTTCGGCCAATAGATTATCCAGGAAAAAGGTACACCTCGGCAGACATGTCTCACCAGGAGAATTCTCCCCAGTTATATTTTATACTTTTTCGAGCTAAGGAGACTAAACTTAGAAAATGGTTGTGATTCCATAGTTAATCTCTTTTCAGACTCCTTGAAATTGAAAATATAGTCGAGTGATATTTTCTCAGTCACACTTGTTAAAATCATTTTGAAGAGACATCCTTTCGGTATAAGTTTAACCCTTTTTCAAATGAATTGCACTAATTATGAAAAAGGAACACCTTGGAAAAAGCATGTATTTCCATTTTTTCACCAAGCATTGGGATATAGTATGGTCTTAGGATGTTCTCATTACATAGATTTTTTTCCTCCTCCTTTTGGTTACTCTTCCAAACATATAGAGAGTTTGTGGTGCCTCCTGTATCACAGAATTATGTCAATACTATGCCTCTTGAGTCTCATCATTTTGATGTTATTTTGTCCAAGGGAAGTTTTATCCAACCTGATTCGATCATTCTACTGCTTATCTCTTGAATTTCATTAGTCGTCCATCCTGATATTCAAGTCAAGTTCAGATTCAAAATCAATGAAGTTATGTTCCTGATTATCGAGATCCTCTAGTATTTCCCCTAAAGAATGTCGAATACCTTATGGTAGTGAGTATTACAATCCTATGGTACTCCTACCTAAGCTTTTGAATATCTTGAAGTTATTTCTTTAGCTATGAAGTTCTCATCTCTAGCCACATGCATCGATTCTTCTTTAATATGCATATCATATTGTACTTGTATATCTTCAAATGATATTGAGATGTATATCCATTGTGTATTGTTCATGGATTCACTTTATATGGAAATTCATATTTTATCTAGTAGTCATATATGACATGGATCTACAGTGTACTTGATTGGCAACCATTCTTGTTTCATCCTGAGTATGGGTTTGCCTGCCTCAGAGAGATTATCATTATTTTTCAAATGGCACAATAATAAACACTTATCTCAAGATCACTCAACTCTGTGCCTTCCCACTGTCTAAATATGTTGTAATGTATTTCATCCATCAATTTCTCTTCTGACCTCACACATTAAGGGGCATCTATTATAGTCAAAATTCCTTATCTTTGCATACAACACATCGGTCCTTATTACATACTTTTCCAAAATATTGTTGAGGCTTCCTTTTAAAAAACAATTTTTTAGATAGTGTACACGTCCTGTTGCACTAATAGCCCACATACGCACACGTGATGCATGCTAGTTAGACTGCATACACACGCGTTTTGCATGCTAGATAGCCCATATTTACCTCCAAAAGTTGCAAAATATATAAAATTGCACGAAATTGGGTGGATTTTATGGGTTATGGAGGGTTTCCTAACTATTTTACCCCTTGCAGCCCATCCCCAAACCAAATAACCATATTTTTCTCATATAAACATAGGTCTTGGAGAGTCATTTATGGACATGAGCAAGAGAATAAGAAAACTCTTCCAAAATACCTTCCCTTTCTTTGCCCAATATTTCCATACTATTCTTAGTTTCAACCTCAACCTTCCCCTCCATCCTTTCTCCTTATGCAACCCTTCCTTCTTCCCTCGGTGATATGTTGATTGAAATAAGATACTGTCGGATTCATGAACTTGGAGCCATGATAGAGGATATCATACCTGGTTCGTGGAGCGGTTTCCAACAAAGGTTGTAATCCTTTTTATCTTGAAATTTAATAAAATAGTTCATCCTTGTCCCAAAACCCTATGTTTACATGATTTTGTTAATTTTTGAATTTATATCTATGTCTAAAATTTTAAAGTGATTAGTATAGTTTGCATATGTTGTTGCATCGTCTTTATAATCTTTTGCAGGTCACCTTTGGGAGGACATACACAATTTAGGAGGCCATAAAAATCAAAAGAGGTCTACACCGACCACAAGGACTAAAGGTTCACTCATTAACTCACTTTGTTTAGATGGTTTTGCAATAGCTTAAGGGTAGAAAAATGTTTTAAGGGAGTTAGTGCTCTTCCTTTACCTTAGACCCAACATAGGAGGATTTTCCCCGTAACAAATTGAGAGGTATATTCCATGAGGAGAGAACTTGAGAATATCTGACATCAAACAAAGTATTACCAAGACATTACTCAGATGATCCTTTTCATAATAATTGAGTTCCAATAAGGTTGCAATAAATTTAAATTGCAGAGAGACATTTTTGTCTCAATTTGTGAACTACTAGGAAGATACTTCGCTAGGAGTGATATCCCATAAGGAAATGATGAGATGGTATGAAAATTCACCCCAGATCTTGGCTCAGATCGAATATATCAGGGAAATTTATAAGGTCCAAGGTGAAGAGGAGCACGACATCAGGATGCTCATAGATGATAACTTGGAAAAATTCCAGAAAGTTGTAGAGTATTGCACCCATTTGGTGATACAGACATATCAAAATATGTAGGATAAGTGGGAAGAATATCTTAGGAATTGGGATAATATAAATAAAAATTGGGAGACATTCAACTCCTTGAGTTCGTTGTGCCCAAATAATTTGAAGAACTCAATGAAATAGTCAATAAAATCGATGAGAAAGACTCTAATTTCAAATCCAATGTCCTTTATATTACAACATTGGAAAAGTGACAAGTGAGAAAGTTCATCAACAAGTTGATATAGGCATCAATGATTTGTAGTAATTGAGTGCCAAAATGGACTAGTTCAAATGTAGGGTGATAGAAATGAAAGATGGAATCAACACACCAATGGAACAATAGTGATTCATGTATCTTTATACCTATGAAGATATTTTCATCTAGTGGTCCAAGTATGACAAAGAAAGCCCTTTGAGATGATGAAAACATTACTGGAGCATGCACATGGATGAGTCCGCCTTACTATCTATTTTATTTACTTTAAGTGAACTATTAATTTATTTTTAGTATGTTTATTTTTTATAAATAAATACATCGACATCACTTTGGAGGTTTAGTGGTCTTGGTAAGAACTTGGGAGTTAAAGAAAGAATTATTTTGATGTTTGATATAGAATCTCAGACAGAGCCGAAGACAATTTTTTTCCAATCTTGTGGATAAAAATCAATATGTAGATTGTTTTGTAAATAATTATCAAATACATGCATTTTAGTAAGATTATGATTATGTTAATTTATATTGAATGATTATAGTTGTTGAATGAATGTTGGTTTAAATTCGATGTTGTTTTAACGTATTACATGGGAACAATATGAAGAACTATTTATGGTTGATTTGTGTTTGATCAATGATAGTATTATTTCTAATATTGGTTAGGGTCATATAGTGTTTACATACCACTAGACAAGGGTTATCCTGTGCTTGATTTTCTTCATATTTACCCATCTAAGTTATTTATATTTCTTTCATATTTGAATATTTAAGAAAAAAATCCCAAAAAGAGATACATAGTGAGATACAACATTTAAATACCATCGAAACGCGTTGGATCATAAATTTGAAGAATCACACTAATACAAATATGGAAGAGTATAATTGGGCCTCATCTATGGGTGTGATTCCTACTGCTGATATAAATGAAATCTAGACTCGTCAATAGGATGTATTTAGACAGGATGACTAGAGAGAAGGATCTTCTTCGATGGTAGAGGGGGCAACTAGTTAGAATGATTGGAGTGCATTTGTGGTAGAAGAGACATAGTCACTTCCAGTGTGGAAAAAAAAGTTACATATAGATGGTGGTTGATGGGATAACTCCCATGTTAAGAGGGAGTGTTGTTTATTCTATTCTCAATAGGTATTCCCATAAGAAGCCAAGGTATATTGAGCATGTGGGAACCTTCTTTGGCACAAAATTAGCCTTTTGTTTCAATGAAATCATCCCCAAAATGAGGCTAGGGAGTCATGGGAAATTTGATGGGAATTGTGGACTTATGATGGGATTTCACACCCACAAAGAGGAATAAAATATTCTAATTAATTGTTGAGTTTATAAGGGGTTCCTAAACTCAATCATTGGAATTGTATATAAAGGATAGAGGTCACTTTGACATTTTATCATTGTAGAAGAATGGAGTTAGCATAAGTGAGTCTGCACTTGTGCTAGGTGGCTTGATGTTTTTCAGTAAAGAAAAATTATGCATGGTGCAAAATATGGCCTATAGGAAGAGAATTTGTAGGAAGAGATTTGTATGAAGGTGTTTGTACAAGGGTTTTATGTACTTGTACATGAGTTGCAGGAAGGAGAAACATGTATGTATATAGGTTACAGAAAGAGAAATCATGTATGTACACATATTGTAGTGGGAACTGTCCTATATACATGGGTTGTAGTGGAGCAAAGTATGTATGTACACATGTTGCAATAAGGTGGTTTGTAATAGATTTGTGGGAAGAGAAAGTTTTGAGTAAATTGTTGAGGTTTGGTTTTCTGATTTGCATGATTTTTGGAGGACAAGGTTACCCTTAGACTTTGGTAATATTTGTGTTGGCTAAGAGGATAAGGTTTTCCTCATATTTGGTTAGATTGTAGTGGTTGGGAGAGCTATTTTTTCCCTTAGAATTTCTCAAGTTAACAAGGTTGTAGAACTAAAATTTGTGTCTCATTTGTATTGATGATTCATGTATGATCTTGTTGTTTCTGCTACATATATTTTTAGTCAATTATTTTTTAGTGTAAAATTGTTTAGCAATAACAACTAGGGTTTGTTGTTAGTTCACTAGGATGAATTTTTCAAATCTGAAAAGTTAGTCACATAGAGTGCATGTTAAAATTTATAGGAGAGAGATAGAGAGTGCGAGTGAGAGAAAGGAGAGAAATAGAGAGGTGAAGAGATAAATGGGGATATATAAAGAGAAATGGAGATAGGGGGGTAGAGGAGGGAGAGAAACATGTGGATGGAAGAGAGAGAGAAATGGATGGAGGTGGGAGAGATGGGGAGAGAGAGGGAGAGAGTGATGGACTAGGGAGAGAAGGGGAGACATAGAGAGAGAGGGAAGGATGGAGAGAGTGAGA
>SNQJ01S0039219.1:27522-44420 GCA_010110895.2 Picea sitchensis
AAAAAATCCAAGTCACCTTATGCAGATTATATAAAACCTCCCCTCTTTACACCTCAATATGGATCTTGTTCTAGAGGGGTTAACCCTCCATTTTTCACAAATATTTGTTGCTTAGAGTTACCTCAGAATAACCCTTTAGTAGACATATGGATTCTAGATTTCAATGATTAATAAAATGATGTAAATGTTTTGGAATAAATGACATTCAAGGAAGAAACCAACTCCAAACAAGCTATCATACTAGGGCCTCTCCAAAGAGAACCTTTATACAACACGAAGATTCGTAAAAATAATTTAACTCTTATCACTAAAAAATAATTCACAACAATGTCGACAATGGTTGAAGAAAGTACCAATGAAACATATCAACCAAAATGCCTCCAACATTAACATTCTTCATTCACCAAGTCAAAAAACTATACAAATGGTTCCCTAAATTTATGCATAGTCTCCTAAAAGAATTCTTGTTCACATCTTCACTGGACAACATAGTGAAATATGCACAAATTGTGTGGGTTGTGACCATCTCCATAGAAACACATGCTGATGAAAAAATGATGTATTAATGATTTTGGTCGGGCCTCACTCACTTCCAATCCAAGGTGTACCATGACAAGACACCCAAATCAGGTCGAAAAATAGCTTTGGGGCCATTTATGGACTAGGGAGTACCTCCAAAATTCCATATTAACACTATGACCTAGTTATGTAAAATATTGTATGAATCCTATAAATAAAATATTGGGGCATGCCAGATCAATAGAGCTCATAGAAGAAGAGACAAATTATGAGAAGAGGATAGAGTTCCTGTAGGGATTCATTCCCATATTCTTCAAATATCATATATATGGTTTTCTCATTAATATAATCCTTATCCAAGACTTGGCAACATATTCATTGTTAATGTATGGTGTTTTTCATGTGATAGGAATTGAATTCACAAGAAATGACCAATTTATATCCCTTCTATGTTTGATATGACTGAATAAATGTAGAAATATTATGATATCGTTGAATCAATATTTTATTATGAGCCAGTAGATAGAGAAAAAAAGATACCTTAGACCATAAGTTCTTCTTCCATATCCTTACCCATAATTCTTGCTTATGTTGCACCTAATCAATAGGAGGATGCCCCGTCAAAGAGGCAAGTGAACATGAGAGGATCCCTTCCATAATATGATCCATTGTATGGTGTTGCTCTACCCTAAGGGTTTGATGGTAATAAATAAGATTTTGCATATTGTTCTTGTATATCTATTGTGGTGATTTTGTATTCAGTTGTTGTATATCGCCATCCACATCATATAGAGATGAAAAAGTCATCAAGGAAAGGGAATGTGCATGAACACATTTATGCACCAGCAGGGCACCAGACAGGAAACCGATCAAGAGGTGCATGGAGGACTACCAGCACTACGGGAAGAGCACAAGCTACAAAAACAATCCCATGGCAACCCCGACATGATGCAGAGAAATATAAGGGTGGAAAGGTACAAATAGACATCTTGTTCGAATTCCATTGGGATGGATGGATGGTCATACTTGGTACCAGTTGGCTACATTACTTAGTCGGTCATATTGTATGGTTTCTTCTCATGTTTCGAGGACGAAACATGTGAAGGGGGATGGAATGTAGTATACCTAAGGAGGTAAATTTGGGGTACCTAGGGAGGTTCCCATTGGGAATGTGGTTATGTGTTATTGGTGGAAGTCAATTAATATGTGGGAATGTGGTCATTCAGTGAATTGGACTGGGTCACTATATTAATAAAGGCCATTGTGGTAGTTGGATGTAATAAATGTGAGAAGGCTCTCCTAGAAGGTTCTAGGAATAGGGGAGAGCTATATAAAGAAGTGTAGGCAATGTAATGAAACATAATTATGAAAAATGATAGGTTGTACAAACAAGGATTGCTTGAGGGGGAGTTTTATCCTTCCATAAGGATTAATATATGGTCCACCACTCAAGGGTTTTCTCTATTTCTTGTGTGTTAATGTTATGGTGAATGGTTTATGAACATTATGTTGGAATTTTTGATATTCTGTGAGATGGTTTGGGTATAGCATCCCCATCGAAGTTTGTTCAGTTCTTTCTGAATTTTGATTTCTTGGCTTGATAATTCTTGCTAGAAGCCTTCCCAGTCATGATTAGGTGGGATAGGATGCCATTTCTCCTTAGGAATAAAATATCTCCATTGGATATAATATTGTGATTATACAAGCAAGGATTGCTTGAGGAGTTTTATCCTTCCATAAGGATTAATATATGGTGTTACCCTGCCTCAAGGGTTTTCTCTATTTCTTGTGTTAATGTTATGGTGAATGGTTTATGGTTTATTCTTGGTTATTTATGAAGTATATTTACAGATCTGGTTTAGGTACTTAACATCCCCATCGAAGTTTGTTCAGTTCTTTCTGAATTTTGATTTCTTGGCTTGATAATTCTTGCTAGAAGCCTTCCCAGTCATGATTAGGTGGGATAGGATGCCATTTCTCCTTAGGAATAAAATATCTCCATTGGATATTTGAAAGTTAAGGTGTTAAATATTGATGAATCCATTTTTTTCGTGATTGATCATGTTATTTCTAAGGGATTGAAGGTCCTCTATATTTTTCCAAGCAGGGATTTATTGTTAAGCATCGTCCCAAAATAGGGTATGAGCCCCATTTCTTACCTCCCAGAAACTATGTTGTTTGATCAATTATTTGTTGCTCCAAGCTAAGTTCCAATTCAACGACCATGGAATATTTCCTTCCATATGGATGAGGTCATGCTTGAAAGTGTTAAGGAAATATTTTCTATGCCATATTCTACTCCACAATTCACCATTCCTTTGAAGCCATCTCCACCATGTTTTGGCTCCAAGGGTAGAAATGATAATATTCATGTCTCGAAGACCAAATCCCACTTCCTTTAATTTTTCATACCACTCTAAAGGAAGAATTTCTTCAGATTATTCACTGACTTTAGAATGTGTTTAGGTGCAATGAGACAATATGTATAATGGCATTTCCTAAAGAAAACATTTAAGAAGGATTAAATGGCCTGGGATTTTGAGTGAGAAGAAGGACCAATTGGATACTTTGTGTTCCAATATAGAGAATAAATATTCCTAGGAGGAATTGTGAAGATAATTCTCTACTAGTGGCATACCTAGATATTTGGATAGAAGGGATCTCCATTACAAACTGAGAATCCTAGAAATATGTAGTTGAATAGAAAGAGGAAAATTAAAAAAAATAAGTTGAGATTTACCTTGATTGATTTAGGTGCCATAAGATTCCATTAATTCATAGATGACCTTTTTGATGGCTTGTGATTCCTAAGTAGTTCAAGTGAACATGAGAATGGTGTCATCCACAAATTTCTAATGGGAAACCAATAGGTCATCCCCAAATAATATTAAACCTCTGATCATTTTTATTGATACAACAAATTTTATCACTTGATCTAGACCCTCAACCATAAGGATGAAAAGGAAATGGGAAAGGAGGCCTCCTTAATGAATACCACAGGAAGAGGAATTTTTTTTTGAGGGGGATCCATTTACTATAATCGAGAACAAGGATGAAGAGATAAAGGACAATATGAATTTGATTCATATATGGTATAAGCCAAAGGAAAATAGAACATGTTGGATATACTACTAACTTAGTTTGTAAAGGGCCTTGGAAATGTCTATTTTAATGAGCATACATGGCAACTTGGTGGATTTTAGAGAGTAAATAATTTCATGAACCAAGATTCTACGATCATGAATATTTTCCCCTCCTATGTATCATGTTTTCTTTGGAGAGATTAGGGTAGGAATGATCAAATTTAAGAGGTTCTCTATGACTTTGGAGATGATTTTAAAGACTACATTGTACAGGGAAATTGGTGTGAATTTATTGGGGTCCTCCACTTTGTCTTCTTTGGGAATCAGGGTCAATAAGGTAGCATCAAGGGATGGTAAGAAATTTGATAATTTGCGAGATTCCTCCACTAAATCCAAAACATCATGCTTGATAGTATTCCATCAAGCTTGAAATAAGTCAATTGTAAATCCATTCAGACCTGACGATTTTCATTTTGGCATTTCCATATGTGCATTCTCTACTTCCTTCATGGAAATTAGTCTAAGAAGTGCATCATTTTTCTCCTAAGAATTAAGTTTGGGAATATGAGTGGTTATTTTTTGAATGGATAATCTTCTATGTAGTTTTGGTTCTAAGAGGAGTGATTTAAAGTAGTGAATTAACTCCTTTTTGATATCCTCATGATTCTTAGGGGGGTTTCCAAGGATATATTTTATTGTATTAATTATGTTATATGCCGACATTGTATGATATATATTTGGAAAAATTTATAATTATTTTCCCCTTATTTGATCCATTGTAATATTGATTTATATTTCCATACAAACTTCTCTTTCTTGTCGCATTTGTCTAGATGACCTTCAAGGGAAGTATCGTATTCTAGTGATCGATCTGTTCAACCTTCAATGATAATAGACTATTGAAGGTGTTCCACATGACTTTCAAGTTGTCTCTTGGATTTAAAAATGTTGTTGAATTCTTCTTATTTCTATTGTTTAAGGGGGTATTTGATATGCTTGATCGTCTATTGGAAGTTGGACATGGGTGAGCTTGCTTCACTATGAGTCTTAGAGCACCATTGGTGAATGTTTTCCTAGAAATATTAGTGGTATATCCGAAGAAATTAAAAGAAAAAGGGATGGTTTTGGGGGTACCTCTCATGTCAATCACCAGTTTTATGGGCCAATGGTTCCATCATGCGCTTGAGAGTATAAAAGTTTCTAAGTGAACTATTGACAACATGAGGGATTTTGAGATTAGAAAGTGGTCAATTATTCATGCTACATAATTGTCTCCATCAGGCCAATTTATAGGTGTGTAGACCATTTATCAAGCCAATATATATATATATATATCATTTTTTATTGCTGCATGATATCTTTGAAAAGGTGTGAGTCTTGATCTATTCTTATAATGCCCCCTCTTTTTTCTTCTAGGGAGGTTATTATGTTTAAGTCTCCTCTGAATACCCAATAATTTTACCTAATAATATTATTGAGTTACTGAATGGATTCGAAAATTGGATCTTTTCTGAACCTCTATGGGTTCCAAATACATTAGTAAAAAAAAACTTGATTGATCTAAACCAACAAGTTGAAATCTTGTTGACATGAATCGTCAGGTTGAAAAGAAAATGGTCATTGCTATTTCATTTGGGTTCTATAAAAGAGACAATCCATATGTAGCACCGTGATAATTAATGGAGATTTCTTAGGATCCCATACATATTTTGGGGACCAAATTTAAGACAAAATTGTTTGAGCACTTAGTTTCTTGAATAATCATAATCATGGAGTTTTCTTTTTTTATTTTGTTCTTGAGAAGCCTATGTTTTATTTTTCCATTTAGGCCTTGGATATTCCTAGGGATTATATTAATGAGGTGTGGGGGGAGTGTAACGGCCCCTCCATTATGACAACAAATAGTGATGTACAACCAATATTTTTTTTTTTTAAACCATTAGAAAATTAATGTCAACACATAATTCATAACAACGCATAATCAAAATGACATCATAATTTAAAATCATTACGAGGGGCACATCATTGTAATAAATAATGATATAATCCAATGCATTAGCTTAAATGATAATGACACAAGATCAACACATAAACAAAATTAGCGATGTAGTTCAATGCATCAGCACAACTAATACCCACACTTAATCAATGCATAATCATAATAAATATGAACACAATCAACACATCATGATCGAATGAATCAATATACAATTGAATGATTAACCATGTCACTGAGAATTTAAAAGAACTACTTGCCCAACTTAACCTACATGTTTAGGACCTCCAAGACACATAAGAAAGGCTTAATACCATGATTCATCCAATTGATTTTGACCACTTAAGGTCTCAGGTCTAACGACTATTTTGAGGAACAAGGAGGTGTATAAATCCCACTAACATAATCAAGTCGAAATCCAACTAGCTCAATCAATCAACATCATTATTATTCATGGCGCAAGAGAAATCTAAATACTCAAGCATTCATACATCGATATAATTCATGGCACAAGAGAAATCTAAATGCTCAAGCAAGCATACATCAATATTACTCAAGGCGTAAGAGGAATCTACTTTATTTTAAATGGCGCAAGAGAATATAATTACTTAGTCATTGATATTGCAAGGAGTATGAGATTGCATGTTGGTTTTCCCTTACAGTTCTGGGTAGATGATGTAGATACTGTTGTTTACTTAATAAACATAGGACCTTCAATATATTTGGATGGTAGAGTTCCATAGGAGGAATGGACAGGTAAAAAGGTAAACTATTCTTTTTTGAAGACTTTTGGTTGTGAAGCATTTGTCCATATTGATAAATAAAATAGAACAAATCTTAAGGAAAAATCCAAGAAGTGCACCTTTATTGGATATTGTGTTAATGATTTTGGTTATCGCTTATGGGATTATGAAAATAAAAAAATAATTAGGAGTAGAGATGTCATATTGAATGAGAAGGTCATGTACAAAGATCAGTTGCAGGGAAAGAAACATGAAAAATAAAAACCAAAATACACAGTGCTTGGTGAGATCACTAAAAAAGAAATTCCAAAGGAACCAAAAAATCAAATTGTACAACAATAGGAGAAACAAGTACCTCAAACTCATGCAAGTTTTGTTATAAGATCTACCAGGTTAAGTAGACCCCCTGAACGATAGTCTCCTTCATTGTATTATTTATTGTCGACTGATTCTAGTGAACTAGAATGTTATGAAGAGGCAATGCAGGTAGATACCAAAAAGAAGTGGGAGCAAGGAATGAAAGAGGAAATGTATTTCTTGGTAAATAACCATACTTGGGACTTGGTTCGGTTTCCTGCAGGGAAAAGAGCATTGCAGAATAAATGGGTTTAGAAGTTGAAGGAAGAAGATGGAGGAAAAAAATGGTACAAGGCTAGACTTCTTGTGAAGGGGTTTGCACAAAAGAAAGGTATATGTTTTGATGAAATATTTTCTACTATTGTTAAAATGAATTCAATTAGGACTATTTTAAGTCTTGTGGTAGTAGAATATTTGCATCTTGAACAATTATATGTAAAAACAACTTTTCTCCATGGGGATTTGGAGGACGAGATTTATATGTAGAAACCACAAGGGTATGAGGTCAAAGGGAAGGAGAATTTGGTATGTAGGTTTAAGAAGATCGTGTATGGCCTAAATAAATCTCCAAGGTAGTGGTATTTGAAGTTTGATAGGTTTATGATGGAACATGGTTATAGTAGATGTCATTTTGATCACTGTTTTTATTTTAAAAATCTAGAAAATGGAGGCTATATTATCTTGTTATTGTATGTAGATGACATGCTTGTTGCAGGGTCTAATATGTAGGATATAAATGTGCTCAAGAAGAAATTATCTAATTCATTTACGATGAAGGATTTGGGTGTTGCAAAGAAAATCCTTGGTATGAGAATAACAAGAGACAAGAAAAATCACAAATTGACATTGTCTCAGGGTGAGTACATAGAGAAGGAGTTCGAGAGGTTTAGAATGTAGAATGCAAAATCATCTAGTACACATTTGGGAAACCATTTCAAATTAACTAAGTAAATGTGTCCCAAGACACAGGAGGAGATAGAATACATGTCCAGGGTCCCTTATTCATGAGCATTTGGCAACTTGATGTATGTGATGGTTTGCACAAGACCATATATTGCACACAGAGTGGGAGTTGTGAGCAGGTATATGAAAAATCCAGGTACATAACAATGGGAGGAAGTAAAGTGGATTCTTAGGTATTTGAGAGGTATTTCTACTCATGCATTATGTTTTGGAGGTTCAGACACTTTTCTCCATGGATATGTTGATTCATATATGGCAGGTGATAAAGATATCAGGAAGAGCATCGCAGGGTATTTTTTTACTATAGATGGAACATCAATAAGTTGGATTTCAAAAATACAAAAGGTTGTTGCACTTTCAACAACATAAGCAAAGTATGTTCCTTCTACAGAGGATAGTAAAGAAATGATTTGGTTATAGAGGTTTATGGAGGAATTGGGAAAGAATCAGGAGAATAATAGGTTGTACTGTGACAGTGAGAGTGCAATTCATCTTGCAAAGAAATCAACCTTAAATTAAAATACTAACCATATACAACTGAGGTTCCATTTCAAACGATTTGTCTTGGAATATGGAAATTTAAAGTTGGAAGAGATACACACTAGCCAAAATATTGCAAACATGTTAACAAAGGGAGTAAGCAGGGAGAAACTGTGTTCTTCCTTAGTTTCAGTTGGTTTTCAAGCATGAATGTGAAGACAAAAAAATTTCCAGGTTGAAGAAGGTTCATAGTCCAGCAGATACAACATCGATGAAGATTTTGAGATCAATCTCCAAGTGGGAGATTGTTGGTTGTGGAGCATGATTATCTTCCTGATTTAGAGGTCTTTGTTTCCAGTCGTGTTTATACCCCATGAAGATTTTATGCCCTAGAATAATGTACACTCATCCATGCGGGGGAGTGTGATGCAGAAGACCACCCGGCACACGTCCGTTCTCACCAGTACCTTCTCTTAGCTAGGCCCGAAGAGTTAAAATTACTCTTCAACCCCCCTGCCGGGAGTTCTCAATACCCACAGACTTTCTTCGTGATCTCCCTTCTTCAATCGGGAAATCGGACCTCGTGATATCGCGAGTCCTGAGCTCACGAAATCGGGTCTCACCAATCCCCGAATCCCAATGATCACTCCTCCACGGATTTATTACCCCTGATCGAGAATTTACCCGTCGGGAAATCGGTATACACGAGGTCACAAATCCCTCACCTCGCGGATCCTCGATTCCCGATCTATGATGCCACCTGTCCCCCTTTACTGTGCTCTGGGACCCATACGTTAACCAATGGTTATGGGGATATCACCTCTCGCGACCTCGTAAACCTTCACGCAAATATTTGCGCTCCCAACATGCGAATCCCCTAGTTCACGATATGCCGATGCCACTTGGCGTTTGCTCCCTGCGAGAGTTTACCTGCTGACACTTGTCCTCCACTTCGCCCTTACCTCCGTTGGGAAATCGCGTATCGGGATATCGCGATTCCCATGGTTGTGAGTCTCACGTCACCGAGAACTCTGAAACGCCGAACCCCGATGCATGTGCGGGCGCTCTCCTCCACGTCACCCCTCCTTGTCGCGCTATCGGTGATCGCATGATCGCGATTTCAATGGTAGCGTTTCCTTTGCATGGGAAAATCCCGAATACCGAAACCCCGACTCTCTGGATTTCTGACACGTACCCAGTCTGGGATCTACGGTTATACTCCTTTCGGAAAATCACGGATCGTGAGTTCTCCCTGCAAGAATCCTATGTTCCTGGAACCTCCGATTCTCTGATGAGTCGAGTCCCGATGAGCTTTGACTCTTTCCCGGTGCGCTAAAGCTTAAAACTTGCGCAAATTCCCCGAGATCTAATGGTTGTCGGGACTTTTCTAATCTCCCCTGCGAATCCTGACCATCGACTCCTCCTCCTTGAGGATTTCTTGAAAATGATTAAGTGCTTCCGCCGAGACTTGTTCTCCAGGCCTGTGCTTGCAGCTCCTGTTAGAAACCTTCCTCGACACGAACCTTCTACGCTCCCTTTCAACGCTATCACAAGGGTTCTATACCTCCTGAGCTTAGTCACTCTGACTTCTTCAAAGGAATTTATGCGCACTCCTTGCGCTCAGCGTTCAACAACTTCTCAAGCGTTGAATCCTTCAGACTCTGTGCACTTTCTGCAGCAACAGTCCTTAGCTCCTTTTGCTCAGATGCACAACTGAGACTTCTTCTTCAGCCTGCACATCCCTTGCACGGCTTTAACAACCCAAATCGACTTTTGGGTGAATGAGAACAATAGTTGAGCTACTGAGCCTTCATCGACGCACTCCTTGCGGATGAATTCGACTGAACTCTATGCAGGAATCTCCTAGCTCAGATAGAGAAACAATTGAAACTCATTCTCTTCCTTCTCAGACTTCAGTTTCAAACATGAAATCTTATGCACAGCATATACAAAGCAATGCATAACCAGAAAACATAAATTCAAGAGCACATAAACAACATACACAGAGAAACAACACCAGACCTGAGTTTGAATCAGAATTTCATTCTATTAATTCAACATTGTACATGGGTGTTCTTCACAAAGTTCTCTTCTTTCTCTTCTCTTTTGAATGCCTCTGAATAATTTGAATAATGTTACAATGTACAAAGGAGGGTGTCTATATCCGTTTTCCCTCTCGAACTCTAAACTGTCTAATCTAGACTTAAACATCTATCTACCTACATTAAATCTATTAAATGACTCTTATCTAATTCAGACAAGAGTGTATGGCTCGAGGTCTAATACAACATACAAAAGGTTCTTTCATAAATGCATCATTTATACATTGGCGCATCCTCTTGGATGAAAATTCAAAAACTTTCTGTTGGCTTGTCCAGCTGTTCATTGCCTTCCATGCTAGCTCGCTTGTCTTGGACGATGCTCCTACATCATACTCCTCGGCTTGAAAAGATTTCATGGGCTCCAACCATGCCTCGGAGGCTCCATCGTTCATGGCATCCATGAACTCGAGAAAAATTACCTTCTCAAGTTCTCTCTAAACACTACCACTACTAGTCAGAGTGTTTTATGGACCCTTAGGGGCTACAGGAACCCTGGCCTCATCTCTATCTAGTCAGTTAATCAAGGCCTTTGACATCCTATGAAAGGACCTCATCAACCCAACCACATCCCCCACAACAATCTTCTCTTGTCGACTGACTTGATCTTCTCCTTATGGGATAGACCCCGCTTGTGTGGATTCTACTGGAGGCATCATACATCCTCCCCTAGCACCACATCGTCTGCCTCCATGATGTCCTCTAACCATGACTACCTGTAGGGACACAATTTGATTTAATTAACAATAAGTTATTAATCAAGTGTTTTATACACTAGATGGCGTAATGATCCCAAGTCGTGGGGTTGAACCTGCTCTGATACCATATGTAACGACCCCTCCATTACGACAACAAATAGTGATGGAAAATTGGTATATATATATTAAATCATTAAAATTAATGTCAACACATAATTCATAACAACACATAATCAACACGACATCATAATTTAAAAGCATTACGAGTGACACCTCACTATAATTAATAATGACACAAGACAACACATTAATTTAAATGATAGCGATGCAGTTCAATGCATCAACATAACTAATAGCTACACTTAATCATCACATTATCATAATAAATAATGGCACAATCAACACATCACGATCGACTGAAGAAATATACACCTGAATGATCAACCATGTCACTGATCATTTAAAAGAACTACCCACCCAACCTACCCTGCATGGTTAGGACCTCCAAGAGACATAAGAAACATTGAATCCCATGATTCATCCGACTGATTTTGAGCACTTATGGTCTCAAGTATGATGACTATTCTGAGGAACAAGGAGGTGTTTAAATCCTAGTAACACAATCAAGTTGAAATCCAACTAGCTCAATCAATAAACATCATTATTATTCATGGCACACGAGAAATCTAAATACTCAATCATTCATACATCGATATTATTCATGGCGCTAGACAAATATAAATGCTCAATCAACCATACATCAACATTATTCAAGGTGTAAGAGGAATCTACTTTATTTTAAATGGCGCAAGACAATATATTTACTTAGTCATTCATATGTCAACATTATTCTAAAGGAACAATAGTAATCAATCATAATTTATATGGCCCAAGAGATTATAAATGCTTAATCAACATGTATCCACATTATTCTAATGGCTCGAGTGTAAATTGATTTTAAACAATTTCCATGAATCATAAGAGGCTATCATTTCCAAGGAAGTGCAATTATTAGTTTGATTTTCTCAACACTTCAACAATTTATGTGCGAATGAGTAAGAGAACAAGACGAAGGAAAATGTAACATTAATGGAAACCACTCATAAATTTATTAGTATCATTCACTGAAATAACTCATATATATGTAACGAGATAAAACATTAACCCAATCATAAACATGAACCAGTGAAGCCAACTGCAAAGAACCCCGAGAAAATCAAACCTCTTATGCAAAACAAGGTTATAACACACAAGAATTGGGTTATTTGAAACTAGGGTTACCACTACCAATCTAACCACATTCACCTCAGTTATTGGTAGTGATTCTTTTCACTATGAGTTGATCTATTACATGTTACCATAACAAACCTTGAACTTTAAGAAAAATATTAGAATACCTATCCTAAACACCACCAAAATTACAAGGAATGGAATTACAAATTTATTTTGGAAGTCTAAACTCCTCATGATGTAATTGATGTACTAGTATGCATGGATTGATTAGGATGGAGATAAATTCCAGCACATTAAATTATTCCATAATTATTTTTATTAATCCTCTAATGGAATAAGGAATCAAAGGTTGATCTTGAATAAAAGGAAAAGTAGCGAAGGCAAGGTAACCATATGGATGAAACGGTTTAGCTGAAAATTCTCCTAAAATTTTAAGGGTTATCCTTGAAGGTAAGTCTTGGTTAAAGTTTCAATGTGGTAAATAAAAGGTTATCCTCCTCTTCATCACAAGGTAAAGCATCATCAAAAACTAGGGGAGGAGGGTAACTTACTGTTTCTTCTTGTGTAGGAACTTCGAGGACTTTGGTGTTTTCAGCATGTGTCATTGTTTTATCCTCATGGATTGCTTCTTTGTCTTTGATTGTACAGCAAGGGCCATCATCTTCATTCAGAGCTTCATTTTCTTGTTCATTTTCTGAATCAAGGAACAAGGTGTCATTGGCATCTTGAAAGGGAGAACAACTAACCTTATCGTTTCCTTGTTGTACAGGAGGAACATTCTCTTGGATAGCTTCATCATAGGGTGGAGCATAGGCTGGTATTTCATCATCTTGTTCAGGATTTTGCTCCTTGATCATATCCTCATTTTGATGGTTAAGAAATTGTTCTCTTTGAGAAAATCTTTCAAGCAGTCTTATCCAACTGGGAGGATTCATGGTATTGGTTCTGGAGAAGATGCCGTTTTCGATTTGTATGGCCATGTTGTGAGATTCTGCAAGTGTTTCCAGATTCTCTTTATTTAGGAGTAAACTCAGATGGCCCTGAAGCCCATTAGTATAGAGGTAAACAAGGTATTTTCCTTTAGGACGATATCTTTCAGGAATTTGGTAAAACAAATTCTGGAATTTAGCACAGAAAACTTTGACAACCTCATACTCTACTTGCTTATGCCCTCAAGCTCTTTCAGCAATGATTGTACATCTTCCAATCTCATAGCCCACCTTGCAAGGAAGATATCTTCAAAATGGTCCATAGACATGATGCTAGCTAATGGAAGGTTATCATACCAATTTTTAGCCTCTCCATGCAAAGAGGCAGAGAAGAGTTTCATCACTAAGTCTTTAGCTTCATCACTGATAGGGCGGTATTGAAAGAATTACCAAAATCTGCTCATGTGATAATCGTGACTTTCTCCATCGAGGCCAAAGAATCTAGGGAGAAAATTCTTATAAGAGAGAGGCATTTTTCTGGAATATCCTGGGATTTTACTCATATCCAAAGGTCTATAGCTTCCTAGATCCCATTGTGAAGTCATAGTTGGCTTCATCATTAGTGGAGTTGGCAGATAGTTTTCTTGAAACTATCAAAGATAAGGGAAAACACCCTAGTGGAGTTGCCAGGTAAGCTTGCAAGAATAAGGCATCTAGAGGCAAGTCTTACCAAAATATTTGTCGTTGATGAAGATTGAATCAGTGTCCCCGGAAACAGTGCCAAAATGTTATCACACAGTTTGTATTTTAGGTCACAGGCTAAAGGATAGAGGACAAATTGGCGTAATAGGAACCTTCCCCATCCAATGTCACCTTGATGGGGAGTTTCTTTCTATTTAGGGAAGTTAGCCCAGGGGAGACATCCTCGGTAACCTGGGGTTTGAAGAGGCAATGGATATAAGGTTAAGTGTTAAGATTTCCCTCCTCGCAGGTTACCACCAGTATCAGATAGTCCGGCTAATCAGCCAAAGAAGTGAAGTCCCTATTGAAAACACCTTCCCGGAACAAGATAACAACATCACGATATGTATATTTGCAGGCTATAACTCAAAGGGTTAGTACTTCTCAACTATCTGATTTCATTCAATAATCAATGTAATAGATAAGATGAAGTCAACGTTCTGCTAATTAGCCTATGAAAGATCACCAATTCATCAATATCTACCAAAATGATGAAGCCTATAGTACATCCAATCAACAATTTGTTCAGTAAATGCTTGACGTCATATTTTAATTGCTTATTATTAGTCAAAAGGGTGTTGCGTCAAGTATGACGTTAGCCTAGGTTAGTAGTTCTAGGGTTAGTTAGGGTTTCAAAAAAAATTAAAGTTTGAAAGATGGTTTTGGACACTAGAAACTCAATGTTGGAGATATTACCAGTGACTTAGGGTAAATGGGGTGAAAAGAAAGGGCACAAAGTCTCGGGAGGATTAAAATTTAGAGACTGGAAGGTAGGGTTCTAAGGTTCTGCAATAGCAGGGCCCTAGAATCAAAACCCTAGGGGAAGGAGGCTCACTCCAGTGTTTCTTAAGCAAGGCCTCGTGCTCCTTCCTCCTTCTCTAAATACACTTGGCAAAATGTCTAGCTTCAAAGTATAAATTTAAGGCAGAAGGTGTTGCAAAGGGAAGGCCTTAGAGCCCTAGAAGGTGAAACCCTAGGTGGAGTCCAACGAGGCCTAGGACGTCT
Source organism: Picea sitchensis (assembly GCA_010110895.2). Taxonomy (NCBI): domain Eukaryota; kingdom Viridiplantae; phylum Streptophyta; class Pinopsida; order Pinales; family Pinaceae; genus Picea; species Picea sitchensis. The sequence continues at coordinate 42,369 of SNQJ01S0039219.1, forward strand.
CCTCTTTTCAACCTATAACTTCAACGCTAGCTCCAAAAAAATAATGAAAAGTGTAGCAACGACTAGGCTATATCTTGTTGTTTAAATGGCTGAAAACTATTTCTCAACATGGGGACATATAGCAATGACCTACTTGTGTGCTTGCTACCTAGGGTTTTAAAATCTACAATTTATAAGTAAATGCAAGAATACTAACCTACAATCATTCAATCAAGAAGTTTTGTAGGAAAAAAACACTTACATATCATGAAGAAAAGCACATGCAAACCCTAGTTGTAAACCTTCCATGAGAGAAATTCCATAAATGCCAAGAGAAATCCTCCTCCAAGAGTAGTGCCTCACTTAAAACACCAAAAATACCCAAACTAGGGCACAAGTATTGAGATCTCACAAGAGAGTGAGTTGTGTTATATCAAAATGAGGGAAAACATCCTCAAAATATATCAATCCATGACCTTTAAATTACAAAATAGGACATTAAAACAACCGACAAGGATGACTACAAAATTTACACTTTTTTTACATTAACTGCTAAATAAATGCCATAAAATGAGCAAAAGGTGGGACGTCAAGCCCTTCGGAGGGAGACATTGGCCCTTCTTGGGCATATCCAGCATCCATAAGTCAAACGTTAGCCCTTTTATGGCTCCTCCAAGCTACCACACATGCCAGTAACCCCATCACACTGCCACATTCTCAAGGTAATGTCCAAATATCCTAGGTGACGTCCTGTCCATCCAGAGGAAAACGTTCCATCTGATGTGGGTGATCACCCCTAGGTCGAGCTCAACCAAAGTGTATTGGGTGGAACGTCCTTCTTTCTTCATGCGCAAAGGCTCATCATAAAATTTTCTTGTCTCTGCCATCCCAACAACCATCTAATGGGCTCTTCAGCCCCATGGAGATTCGAGCTAATCATCTCCCCATGTGTACCGGTCCACTGGTACCTATCCATCGGGCATGGTCCTGCACATCAAAAAATTCGCCCTCCATGGGCTTATTAGTCCTCGCGATCATAGCAATGTCAATCATATCTTATCATCAAATTTTTCAAATACAAGCATAAAACCCCTAGCATATCATCTAATATCTCAAAGACATTACCCTGACCTACTATACAAAGCTGAAGAAAAGACAAAGTGCCCTGTTGGGCCAGTATCCACAAGAAGAGGAAAGTTTCCAAAGGATGTCATTCAAGCCATGTAAGATGCGATGGTATGGTCTAAGGATGTCCAGACACAGTGAAGACCAGGGGTAGGTATTATCTGTGGATGCCTTTGTAGGAGGCGAGTTGTACCTATCATGGATGTGGTTCTTTCCAGGCCCTTTTATTTCCTTTATTCTTCCTTTATTCATTACTTTTTTCTTTCTTTTTTCTTCAATATCTGACTAGAGGACACTGCCTTGGCGTGGTGACAAGAGATGACAGTGTTACCCACTAGTATTTTCGCAGAAATGATAAGGCTGGCTCGTGATGAGACCCCCTTCCCCTTGGCCATGCAACCAAGGGTCATTGCCCTGTTGTGGTGACCAGATAATGGCAACGTCATACTGCTAGATACCTATGAACATAATGTATCAACTCATGATGAGACCTCCCATCCTCTTGGTTAGGCCTTGTTTTATTATTTTTCTTTCGGTCCCCTTTGTTTCTTATCGAGAGCCCTTTTATTGCCTTCTTAGGTATCCCTGGGCGAGGCATCTCTAGGTTTTATTTCCTATGGATTTTATCCTTTACCAACTTCTTTTACCCCCTGTTCCTTTAGCCCCTTCTTCCCACAGGACAAAGTGTAACCCCTCAAATAGGTCATCCTAATGTCAGGACTAGGGGAATGGGATGGATGTATGGGAGATAAGATGTAAAATGATAGTATGGTGGGAGCGGACGATGGATATTCAAATCCCCCCTGGTGTCTAACCAAAACCTATGGGCACGAGCATGCTAGGGCACCCCATTAATCCCCCCAACAATGGTCAAGTGGGTTAGTGTAAAATCCAAGTAGTTGTCAGAAATGTAAGGAACCTGATGCATATATCTGAAAGTTATAATGA
>SNQJ01S0039219.1:44470-63024 GCA_010110895.2 Picea sitchensis
GCTGACAAGACAAATCTGATGAAGAAGAAGAAGGATGGGCCCCCCAGGGCCATGCTCAGGTCAATCCTACTCTCGATACTCCATGTCTAGGACCTGTGGGCCTTGAGACATGATCTCCTAGTTATCCCTAGAAATCAGGGATACCATTTGGCTCCAACTCGGGGACATGTGCTCACCGTAGAGTGCATGAGAGCCTCAACATATCTGGCATAAACCTGTAGACCTGCTCACACTCGACAAGGTGCATCAACAACCAAGGTGGGGTGGTATTGCCACCCCACAAAATATAACATATATGTATATGAAACAAAGCAATCAATATGCATATGAGGAAACAAACTAACATGAAAAACAGATGGTATAATACATGGAAGATGCCTACCTACTTATACTCACCTGTTGGTTGGATGCTCAATGTAGTCAAACGACCAGTGTAACCAATCCAGCAATGTACCCCAATACCTGCCTTTGTGCTTCATCATAAACCAAAACAATGATAAATCAGGCACAAAAGTGATATGGGTCAGAACATATATCATATCGTCGGAGATCTCAAGTTCTAACTCATGGAGGCAGGTGGGAGCGATAAAATCCTACCAAGTCAATCTTTGAGGAAAGTACTCAATCCACTTCAAGAAAGGGTCATGAGGAGAGCAAGGTTCAGAAAACTAACTCAAAGGGCCTGCAAACTGGCTACCTAGGGCATCCTCATGCTCTGAAGTCAAGGAAGGGATCGACAAAGACCTAGCAGACGACTGACAAACTACCAAGGGAAAGTTGAAAAACTGGGACAACTTACTCAAACTTGAAGTATTCAACCAAACCCTAGAGTTTAGTGTTTGCCTAAGAGGAAACTCAACATAAAAAATGTACTTCCCAACTACACCTTTAATGGAAAAGCATGGTAAAGTAATAACAGGTGGCTGGAACGAAAAGTGATGAGAAACCTTCTTTAGGCAAACGATGTCCTTACTTGTATCAAAATTTGAGCACAGTGGTGGTTGGAAATCATCTTCATGAAAAGAGTCCAAGTGCTCAGAAGGGTACTCATAAAAAATCTGAAGGTAAGACTGAAAAGCATAAGGAGAACAAGGTACTAGGTCATCCTTGTTTTTTTGAAAAGTACGGGTAAAAATCTCATCTCCTTGTTGCCATTGGTCGGAAGTAATCTATTGTGACAATTGCAAGGGAAAGAACTGGAAATGACTCTCAGTTTCATAGATGGGATCCAGGTCATAACCAACTATATCCCACCTACGTCTCCCAACATGTATGAACTCATCAATGTTATCAATAGTGTCATTATCTGTGTCATAACATGCAGGGTTTGAAACATTTGAAAATTCATCCTCCTCCTCCTCTTCATCACAAGGTAAAGCATGATCAAAAACTAGGGGAGGAGGGTAACTTATTGTTTCTTCTCATGCAAGAAATTTGAGGACTTTGGTGTTTTCAGCATGTGTCATTGTTTTATCCTCATGGATTTCTTCTTTGTCTTTGATTGTACAGCAAGGGCCGTCGTCTTTGTTCAGAGCTTCCTTTTCTTGTTCATTTTCTGAATCAAGGAACAAGGTGTCATTGGCATCTTGAAAGGGAGAACAACTAACTTTATCGTTTCCTTTTTGTACAGGAGGAACAAGCTCTTGGATCGCTTCATCAAAGGGAGGAGCATAGGATGGTATTTCATCATCTTGTTTAGTATTTTTCTCCTTGATCATAGCCTCATTCTGATGGTTAAGAACTTGTTCTCTTTGAGCAAATCTTTCAAGCAGTCTTATCCAGTTGGGAGGATTCATGGTATTGGTTCTGGACAAGAGATCCTTTTCAATTTGTATGGCCATGTTGTGAGCTTCTGCAAGTGTTTCTCGATTATCTTTATTTAGGAGGAAACTTAGATGGCCCTGAAGCCCATTAGTATAGAGGTAAATAAGGTATTTGCCTTTAGGACGATAACTTTCAGGAATCTGGTAAAATAATTTCTGGAATTTGGCCCAGAAAACTCTGACAACCTCATACTCTGCTTGTCTTATGCCCTCAAGCTCTTTCAACAATGATTGTACATATTCCAATCTCATAGCCCACCTTGCAAGGAATATCTCTTCAAAATGGTCGATAGACATGATGTTGGCTAGTGGAAGGTTATCATACCATTTTTTACCCTCTCCATGCAGAGAGGCATAGAAGAGTTTCATCAGTAAGTCTTCAACTTCGTCACTGACAGGGCGGTATTGAAAGAATTCCCAAAATATGCTCATGTGATAATCAAGACTTTCTCCATCAAGGCCAAAGAGTCTAGGGAGCAAATTCTTATAAGAGAGAGGCATTTTTCTGGGATATCTTAGGATTCTACTCATATCCAAAGGTCTGTAGTTTCCTGGATCCCATTGTGAAGTCATAGTTGGCTTCATCATTAGTTGAGTCGCCAGATAGTTTTCTTGAAACTATCAAAGATAAGGGAAAACACCCTAGTGGAGTCACTAGGTAAGCTTGTAAGAATAAGGAATTTAGAGGCAATTCTTACCAAAAGATTTTCCATTGAGGAAGATTGACTTAGTGTCCCCAGCAACGACATCAAAATGTTATCACGCATTTTGTATTTTAGGTCACAGGCTAAAGGATAGAGGACAAACTGGCGTAACAGGAACCTTCCCCACCCAATGTCACCTCGATGGGGAGGTTCTTTCTATTTAGTGAGGTTAGCCCAGGGGAGATGTCCTCGGTAACCTAGGTTTGAAGAGGCAATGGATACAAGGTCAAGTGTTCATATTTCCCTGCTCATAGGTTACCACCAGTATTAGATAGTACGACTAATCAGCCAAAGAAGTGAAGTCCCTGTTGAAAACAACTACCCAAAACAAGATAATAACAACACAATATGTATATTTGCAGGCTATAACTCAAAGGGTTAGTACTTCTCAACTATCTGATTTCATTCAATAAGCAATGTAATAGATAATATGAAGTCAACATTCTGCTAATTAGCCTATGAAAGATCACCAATTCATCAATATCTACCAAAATGACTAAGCCTATAGTACATCCAATCAACAATTTGTTTAGTAAATGCTTGACGTCATCTTTTAATTGCTTATTATTAGTCAAAAGGGTGTTGCATCAACTATGACGTCAGCCTAGGTTAGCACTGTTAGGGTTAGTTAGGGTTTCAAAAAAAATTAAAGTTCGAAAGATGGTTTTGTACACTAGAAGCTCAACGTTGGAGATATTACCCGTGCCTTAGGGTAAATGGGGTCAAAGTCAAGGGCACAAAGTCTCGAGAGGATTAAACCTTAGAGACTGGAAGGTAGGGCTCTAAGGTGCTGCAATGGCAGGGCCTTAGAGTCAAAACCCTAGTGGAAGGAGGCTCACTTCGGTGTTTCTTAAGCAAGGCCTCGTGCTCCTTCCTCCTTCTCTAAATACACTTGGAAAAACAGCTAGCTTCAAAGTATAAATTTAAGGGAGAAGGTGTTGCAAAGGCAAGGCCTTCAAACCCTAGAAGGTGAAACCCTAGGTGGAGTCCAACTAGGCCTAGGACGTCTCCTCTTTTCAACCTATAACTTCAATGCTAACTCAAAAAAAAGAATGAAAAGTGTAGCAATGGCTAGGCTATATCTTCTTCGTTCAATGGATGAAAACTATTTCTCAGCATGGGGACATATAACAATGACCTACTTGTGTGCTTGCTACCTAGTGTTTTAAAATTAGCAATTTATAAGTAAATGCAAGAATACTAACCTACAATCATTCAATCAAGAAGTTTTGCAGGAAAAAAACACTTACATATCATGAAGAAAATCAAATGCAAACCCTAGTTGTAAACCTTCCATGAGAGAAATGCCATAAATGCCAAGAGAAATCCTCCTCCAAGAGTAGCGCCTCACTTAAAACACCAAAAATACCCAAACTAGGGCGCAAGTATTGAGATCTCACAAGAGAGTGAGTTGTGTTATATCCAAATAAGGGAAAATCATCCTCAATATATATCAATCCATGACCTTTAAATTACAAAATAGGTCATTAAAACAACTGACAAGGATGACTACGAAATTTACACTGTTTTTACATTAACTGCTAGATAAATGACATAAAATGAGCAAAAGGTGGGACGTCAAGCCCTTCCGAGGGAGACATTGGCCCTTTTTGGGCATATCCAGCATCCAGAAGTCAGACGTTAGCCCTTTTAGGGCTCCTCCAAGATTCCACACGTGCCAGTAACCTCATCACACTGCCACACACTCAAGATAACATCTAGATCTCCTAGGTGACGTCCTTTCCATCAATAGGAAACCGTTCCATATGAAGTGGGTGATCACCCCTAGTCCGGGCTCAACCAACGTGTCCTGGGTGGAACGCCCTTATTTCTTCAAGTGCAAAGGCTCATCATAACATTGTCTTTTCTCTGCCATCCCAACAACCATCTAATGGGCTCTTCAACCCCATGGAGGTTCGATCTAATCATCTCCCCATGTGTACAGGACCACTGGTACCTGTCCATCGGGCATGGTCCTGCACATCAAAAAATTCGCCCTCCATGGGCTCATTAGTCCTCAGGATCATAGCAATGTCAATCATATCTTATCATCAAATTTATCAAATACATGCATAAAACCCCTAGCATATCATCTAATATCTCAAAGACATTACACTGACCTACTATAAAAAGATGAAGAAAAGACAAAGTGCTATGTTGGGCCAGTGTCCACAAGAAGAGGAAAGTTTCCAAAGGATGTCATTCAAGCCATGTAACATGATATGGTATGGTCTAAGGATTTCCAAACACAGTGAAGACCAGGGGTAGGTATTATCCGTGGGTGCCTTTGTAGGAGGCGAGTTGTACCTGTCATGGATGCAGTTCTTTCCAAGACCTTTTATTTCCTTTATTCTTCCTTTATTCATTACTTTTTTCTTTCTTTTTGCTTCAAGATCTGACTAGAGGACACTGCCTTGGCGTGGTGACCAGAGCTGACAATGTTACCCACTAGTATTTTTGCAGAAATGATAAGGCTGGCTCGTGATGAGACCCCCTTTCCCTTGGCCATGCAACCAAGGGTCATTGCCCTGGCGTGGTGACCAAATAATGGCAAGGTCATACTGCTAGATACCTATGAACATAATGTGTCGGATCATTATGAGACCTCCCATCCTCTTAGTTAGGCCTTGTTTTATTATTTTTCTTTGGGTCTCCTTTGTTTCTTATCGAGAGGCCTTTTATTGCCTTCTCGGGGATCCCTGGGAGAGGCATCTCTAGGTTTTATTTCCTATGGCTTTTATCTTTTACCAGCTTCTTTTACCCCCTGGGCCTTTAGCCCCTTCTTCCCACGGGACAAAGTGTAAGCCCTCAAATAGGTCATCCTAATGTCCGGACTAGGGGAATGGGATGGATGTATGGGAGATAAGATGTAAAATGATAGTATGGTAGGAGTAGACGATGGCTCTTCAAATCCCCCCTGGTGGCTAACCAAAACCTATAGGCACGATATTGCTAGGGCACGCCATTAATGCCCCCAACAATGGTCAAGTGGGTTAGTGTAAGATCCAATAAGTTGTCAGAAATGTAAGGAACGTGATGCATATATCTAAAAGTTATAATGATCAAACATGACACATACCATGATACCTGGACCAATTACCTCATTGAGCAAGAGTCTCCTCTGATGCAAGTCCAAGATGATGGTGATGGATGTTGATGCTACTGACAAGACAAATCTGATGAAGAAGAAGAAGGATGCCCCCCCCAGGGCCATGCTCAAGTCAATCCTGCTCTCGACACTCCATGCCTAGGAGTTGTGGGCCTCGAGACATGATCTCCTAGTTATCCCTAGAAATCAGGGATAACAGAGCTGGATTGGAAGGGTTGCGCAGAGTCAATAAAACTTAGCTAGTAGTCTTTAAAAGGACATTTATGAAGGAATCACACATTCATATTGCGTAGGGTCTCTATGCATCCGCTGGCGCTCTTTAAAAACAAAAATTGTGGAGGAATCATACATTACGGATTGCACAGGTGAATTTCGTTCTGTGGATGCCTCTATTTCTTCCAATCTGTCTGTGGATTCCTTATATATGTGTCATGAGAGATGGCGCAAGGGAGTATAATCTGTCTGTGGATGCCTTATATATGTGGCATGAGAGATGGCACAAGGGAGTATCAATTGTTAATTGGAAGAATTAAGTTCACACGAAAGTTTGTATATCAATATCATGAAGGCAACACAATACACATATATAAGCTGGATTCAGATCCAACTAATTCCACTCTTGGAGGGAGAGGTTGAGAGAATCTCTCAACATCCTCCAGCAAACCCAATCCAATCCCTAGACTCTAGTATTTAGCATTTAATATGGTGAGCATTATCACTAACACCTGCTTTAATACTTACATTACAAAAAAATTCAAATTACAATAATTCTTTGTGGTCTTCATCAACACTTACACCGACTCTGCAATCTCACAGTTTGCGCTCTTTTCTTCTCCACAATTTCGATCTTCCCACTTGACTCATTTAAAGTACAAACATTTTTTATCATATTTGATGTACTTGTATAATTGATGCTTTTCAACCTCCCAAAGGACAATCCCGACACTAAACCATTTTATGTATATACCTCCATCTATGAAATTCCCACGAAGAGAAAATTTAAACAATATAGAACAAGGATCTAGATACAAAATGTTTTCAGCAGTCAGTTTCACAACTTGACCTTACATAAAAGTACTTGTAACTAATTCTACCGGAGCACGATGGGTCGCATCAGTATAAAACTTACTTGTGGCTTTGCATTATAACACTATACTGAAAAAATACAACTTAACTAGCACACCACACATACATAATAACATTAAACACACGACCCTCATTTTTAGAATAGTTTGAGAGATGACGCTCGTGGTTATTCATCACTTTTTGTTTCTGATAAGTCATCCAAGTTGGCAATGTTTGCAATTTCTTTACCATTTAGAATATCTCTAGCACGAGATCTATAGTTCCGCGCTATATGTCCATTCTTGTGACAGTAGAAGCATTGGTTTTTCTCATCTTACCTTTTGATTACAATGAAATTTCATGATGAACATTTTTGTTCTCTGGATTCATCCTTTTGTCTTCAATTAAAAGTGATGTCGTCATTTCTTCTAAGGACTTAGAATACAATTGACTTAATGCAAAAATAATATTTTCATATTTAGAAGATAGACTATTTAGCATAATTACTTTAGAATCCTCTGCCTCTACCTTGGTATCAACATTAGCTAATTGCCTTAAAAGTGACATTAAAGAATTTATATGATTGGATAACGGTATCTCATATTGCATTTTAAGGCTAAAGAGTTGCAATTTAAGAGATAATTTTGAGTTTAAAGCCTTTTCTCCAAATAGTTTACTTAATTGTTCTGAAATATCCTTAGATGATTTAGCTAAATCAACTAAATGCAATTGAGTGTCTGAAAGACCCAATCCAGTAATAGCCTTGTCCCTGTCTTCTCTCTTCTCCCATTCACTTAATATCTTGGCATCTGCAGGTGCTTTTTCTGTTCCTTTTTCTAAATTCCATAATCCCTTATTCATCAAATGCATTTGTACTTCGAATTTCCATGTATAAAAATTGATGCAATTAAATTTATCAAATGCAATAGATGATTCCATATTACCTCTTTTTGTAGCATCTCCCTCTTTCCTCTGACTGATCAATGTGTTCTCTCTCCTATGTGTATTGATCAGCTCCTCCACACACAATATGGCAGCGTTCCTCAGAAATTTAGACCAGCGATTCCCTCCATGGAAATGAAACAACGATAATAATCCAAGAATACGTGGCACTTCTTCCTATCAAGTTGTTATTTCTCTGACATGCACACTCAATAAATTTCATTGCCTTACACATTTCGCCTGCATAGCAGATGGTCTCATTCTGCCTTATGCCTTAACCAGTGTCTCTACTAGGAGTCGATAGTCAATCTGAAATATAGTCTTGATATATTCAAACAACTAGTCAAGCACTCAATCAGATAGTCTTCACACAGCTGACAACAATAATGGCTCCATAGATCTACCTCTAGAAATCAACCAGTCATTCGTGATCCTCAGCTCTGATACCAAATTGTTAATTGGAAGAATTAAGTTCACACAAACAATTTGTATATCAATATCATTAACACAACACAATACACATATATAAGCTGGATTCAGATCCAACTAATTCCACTCTTGGAGGGAGAGGTTGACAGAATCTCTCAACATCCTCCAACAAACCCAATCTAATCCCTAGACTCTAGTATGTATCATTTAATGTGAGTATTATCACTAACAGTATCCCATGTAAGAGTGTGTGGATGCAGTAATAGGCTATGCTTTAGATTTTATGCCCTATCTAATACATCGAGTGAATCAATGATTAGGAGCTTGCAATTTGTGGATAATAATGAGGAAAAAATAAAAATCGAAAGCTATAGTGCCATCGAAAATAGAATGCACGATTTTAGCTAAAACTAAAATTTTGGAAAGCTATATTAGACCAAGGACAATTGAAAGGGAGAATGGTAAAATTAAAGATATCAAAAATATACATAGCACAAGAAAAGATCCAAGACGAAACCGATTTCAGAGGAGGGTACAATGCACTGCATTGTGTTTCAAGTGGAAGAAGATAATGATGCATGCTAAGGCATCCTTATATATCTATATATATACATATATATAATTACCTCAAGGCGAGGTTTCGAATATTACTAAATATGCTCATCTCGTCTATTAAATTAAATGTTGAGGATTTCAGTTCTTACAACTAAGAAAAATACACTGGACAGATGGTGTGAATGAGCAAAAGAATCTACCAGTTGTGGGTATCGAACTCCATTTCCCTAACTAGGGCAACATCAAAAATAAACATTTTGAGTAAAACGGTATACCAAACAGTGTCTGAACCCATATATTTATTATTCCAGTGGCATGGTTAAAATTTGGTTATAATTAACCTATTATTAAACAAACAATTCAAGAAAACCTTGAACTCATTTAACCGTGCAACAAAAACTCCAATACCTACATAATCACATGGTGTATAATAGATTCAAATTAAAAAAAATTATATTGTACACATAACAACATTGGACAACTTGAAAACATACTAGCATTCGACAACCTAAAGGGTGATGGGTGCTTGCTTCCAGAGTTCATCTGAGCTTAGAACCTCAAGCTCGAGTTCGAAGAGGGATAGGGCATTGGATAAGAACCATCTAATCTCAGAAGTTAACACCAAATTTAAGTTAACACCAAATTAAATTGACTGTAACGAATGGAAAACAAACAAAATTTAAATAGAAGGGCCATGGAATCATGGCAGCGCCGACAAGTAAAATTTAAATTCAGATGTGGTATTAACCGAAATGAAACCTATAATTTTAATCGTATTACTTCATGGAATTCCATAGAAATTATCATCTATCATTTAGTGTTACCAATGGTGCAAAATAAAATCTCAATATTCGTTCTGAAAGCAACTTGCTACAATTTAATTTACAATGAAAATACTGTAACCAAAGGTGAAGAAACCGAAGTTGATCTTCTACGCTTGCGCTCCTTCTGGCCTCCCACTAGCTAACCGTTGAGACGTCACAGATACCTCCCAACCAATGTTAGGGGTACTCTTCTTCCCCCTTAGCCCCTTGAGACTCAAAGGAGCCACGCACACATACAACCAGAATCCTTTAGCTCTCAGCTCACCTCGCAAGGTAGAGCCACCACTCTTTCTCAAGATAGGTATCCCAACTATCACAAGAAAAACTACTCAAAAATTATGTAGCATAACATTACGCATAACCAATCTGTTGCATCTCTCATCTCATCCATTTTTTTTATAGAATATTCCCATAACTTATCCCCACTTGCACAATTAATTAGTTTTTTTTTAATTAAAATAATTTATAATTATCTCCCACTTACACTTGTCACCCTTTTTCTAATTTTCACAATTAAATATACATTTTATTTTAATAAAGGTCAATTTCCCTCACCCTTCCTAAAAGCGCTCCTTAAATCACTCCCAGTTGTCTCTTTATTCCAGTTATTTCCAATTAATGATTGATGCCTTTCTAAAACTGAGTTGAGTTAAAATATGAATCTTCTCCTAGTTAACTAGACTCTAGATTCCTTTCTATGTGTAACCATTCCTTTAGCTTTATTCCATTATTACCTTAAATTCCAATTTGGAAATTACTTGCACATATGTGTATTAAATCAATCTTTAGATTTATTTTATTTTCCTTGATTTCTTAAATTGATTTATTTCATCCCATCATTATTTAATTTATGAATTCAGTTTTTAGTCTTCTTACTAACTTAGAGTTAGGATTAATTAATTTTTTAATTTTAAAGTCTTAGACTCTTATAGGGGTTATGATTAATAAATTCAATCCTTAATTAATTAATTAATCGATTGATGTGATAGTGCTCAAGATTTTATAAGGTTAATTATTCGCTTAGGGTTTCCTAGGGAAGCTAGATTCATTGCCTAAAGTTTTATTTATGCGACGTGCCATTCAAGATGCACTCCATTCTCCAAGGGTGTCACTCACCTTTGATTCAATTTTTTTAATTACACGACATGCCCTTCAAGGCACACTCTTTGATCCAAGGGTGTCACGTGCCTTTGAATGGTTTTGGTAGTCGTCCAACACCTGGAGTCAATACTCCATTCGGGCGACCTTGTGAGAAACTAAGGGTTTATAAGGAATAAGGACCCTACCTTATTGCGCACCCTTTATAAATATTCATGAGAGACTGTGTGAGTCTTCTCTCATGACATCGTGGACCTCTCGAACTAGGTAATCGTTAACCTACAATTCGAGCCACGATGGGGGTGCTAGTAGGCTGTGATAGGGATATTGTCATGCCTCTCCTTGAATATTTGGTCTATGTGCATGGCCCCTTTACTCCTTATGTGAGTCATATTAACAAAAAATTATCAGCCTGCATCCATCAACGAAACACTATCAATGATCCATAAACAACATCATAATATAATCGATCATATGTTACATATGCATAAATGAAATACCCAAACCAATACAATTCACTCCCTAACTCAATCCGGAGTTCAAGGAGGTCCATTGATTCCATCGACATCCTCAATCCGTCAAGTGTCTTGCACGCTAAGGGGAAACTCATCAATAGCATCTGTCAATACATAGATATCAAAAAATGTAAATCATAATCAATCTACATCATCATAAGAATCCATAAGCGAAACAGATAACGACATACTATAACCGGATCACTTGCACACAAGTGTCTTCAAAGAACAAGTCAATAACATGTGCTCGCATGAGCGTGATGTTACAGGGAGGTGGGTATGAACTTATATATCATCAATTCTATTCTTCTAGAATTGACCAATAGTTTATTAAGCTCCTATAGGAGTGGTTTGTTGCTTCTACACCCCACTTGTTTCTTCCTTTGAAGTTTTATAAATCTCAATAGAAGGATTATATTTAAATCCAAGGGAGGAAAATGCAGGGTGCTTAAATTTATGCATTATGCCTCGAGATTCCCTGTTGCAAACTGTGGAATTTCTTAAGAGATAGACCTATTAGTCTAGGATGAAATTTGGGTCTTGTATTTCCTAGGCTATTGTTATGGACTAAAGATTGAGATTTCCAAGATCCACTTCTTCCCTATGATCTGATTCAATTCTATCGCCATTATCTTCTTACACATTCTTATCCTGATATATTCCATATTGGGAGCTTCTATACCATTTGTTTTTGTCTCTTGGCATTCTCTTCCATATTTGTTTCTTGTGCCATTATCATCTTCAAGTGTTGGTTGACCTTAAGAAGCTTCTAGGGGGAAACTGTTAGGTTCATCTAGATTTTGTGATAGTAAATCATAGCTATTGTTGTTTATGATATCCTTATTGGATGGAGGCTTCATAGTTTGACATTTAGTGGGAAAAATTTAAAGAGTTGGTCGTGCTCATGACATTTACGAGAAAAAATGGGATTTCCTCATTGTAAATGGTTTGTACCCATGTCGTGTCCTAATAAATAAGACACAATGAGTATGAAATATGTTTGGAGACATTCATATAGATGCAGATATGGGAATATGAAGTGTATTGACCCTGTTTGGTCACATCTGATATTTTTATGAAGGAGTGAAGGGCGTTACCTATTGCTTCTAGGATTTTGGCTTCCCAAAATTCCCGCAGGAGCGAGTATAGGAGGATCCACATTGGCATTACTGTAAAATCCTCTTTGTCTGGGATAAATTTATTTGTCCAAAGTATTAGATAAAAACTAACTAAATTAAATAAGTAAGGGACATTTTCAAATACATTATCTCTATCATCTATATTGGAAAAAACGATTGTTAAGAAACCCCTGGATCCTAATTTCATATCCACTTGGCCCTTGGCTTTTTAGTTTTCTTTGATCCATCAAATTAAATATTTTTCTATGGGCATTAATCCCATGAATTTTCCAAGGAATGCATGATCGTGCAAGAATTGAATGTATTCTCCAATCTCTGTAGAGGTGATATCATGTTTAGGGTTTTCTCAACTTGTGGGATATAATTACTTGTACCTTTGGTCATGGGCTTTCTCTGGTTGCGAGCATCCTCATTGATGCCTTGGTTTTAATCTTAAGGACTCCCTAAACCCACCACTCCATTGGAATTATTCACATTATTGTCTACATTTGATGGGACTGGATTCCTTCTATGGAAAGGTTGTCACCTCTCTACAAGAACGTTGTTGTAGGAGAGATCTATGCCCCCTCTTCTAGCTGCCTCGATGATGATTTGAGATAAACCCTAGCTAAGAGATAGTTTCAAAACCCTAATTTGAACTCTAGTCCACATTGTGTCTCGACGTCATATATATATATATTTATATCAGACTTAATTTAAACAACAAGAGTCTTTAATAAAAAAAAGAAAGTCAATGTAGTTTATGAAATTCTATATTAAGATTTGAGATCATAAGTATCTTATCGAGGGATGATTTTAAGGATGGAAATTTATTTTAAAATGTAGAAACCTTGGAGAATCGTATTGATCCTTCATATGCCAACTATAAATGTTTGGTGATATTTTTGTAAAAATATTCAAATTTCTATGGATTTTATATAGTTTGTATAAAATTTTGGAGATTTTAAAGGTAAAATAATTTTATCCTATAGAATTTGGGCGAATCATTTTTAGAATGGATAATATTGTTTTGGGAAAAACCATGGAAAATTAGACCATGAGAGAAATTTAGCCCCTAAAATCATCCTTGATCTTATCTAATTCTATATGATTATGAAAAACAATAGTAAAAAAAGTTATGATTGAATAATCGTCCATTGTGTAAAATGTATGGGATAACAAAGGATATATCACATAGGGAGATTGGAAATAATGCACTACCATCACTTATGGACCTTGGGGGACATAATTTCACCTGAAAGGGGTAATAGTCCACATTATCACTAAATAGTTCCTTTTATTTTAGTTTCAAACCAAACAAATTGGAGGTCGAAATGTCAAATTTTGAAAAAACCAACAATATTTTAATAGGGTTGAGGATCATTGGTAAAAGTCTTGAATTCTCATCTATTTGACCCATGTGAAAACTTCAAAAGAACATGTTTAGGTGATTGAGTTTGGAAAATGTTTACTAATTCCATATTGAAAATGCTAGATGGAATTATTTTAGATTGATGATGTTGAAAGTGTGTTATACCTAAATGAAACTTTGCACCTTAATCGCATCATAGAGGAAATCCAATTGAAACTTGTATAATATCTATTAACTCCAAGAATTATTGACATTTCATCTTCCTTATAAGAAATATACCATTTTCGTTGGCAAACTGAGAGACTATTATTTTCTTATTATGGATGGGTATTTTATCTATTAGGGCATGTAGTAGTGAAAACATGATTTGTTTTATCCAATGAATATTTATCTATACCTACTCTACAACCATCCTTGTCATATCCATATAATTTCATTATCTGCAATACCCAATTGAGGATGCATGAAAGCAACATTTTATCCCTTAGTATTACATCTCTAGCTAGAGGGATTGTTGCTGGAGATAACATGGACCGTATGGAACTACATAAGGCTTTGATGTATTGTTGTGCAATTGTCAAACATAGGTACCACTTTTCAAGATGAAGTACTTTTTTTCATTTAACTATTGTTAGCAATAGTATATCTACAAGTGCAACATATTTTAGGAGTCCTTTCGGTACAAGCATTGTAATAAATTATCACATATCACCATTAATGATTTCAAAGTTACCAATTACTCTATTACTGGATACAAGCCTTTGTTCGAGATTAAATGAGAAAAACTTCCATAATGTAGTGGGATTCAAGAGATAAACATTGTTGGGAGTTATTTTTTGTTCATAGTCACAAAGAAGTGGCTAAACCTTAGATTATGTAATAATTTATTTATTTCTAGATGAACTAAAATAGGACAAGACACATAGTTTGTAATTCTGAGATATTGTTGGGCATACATAGAATTTTTTGTTGATCAACATTGAATCCAATTCTTTAAAAAATTTATAAACTATTAGTTCTAAAGAGAAAGCAAGGATTTTCCATGAAATTGACATTTAATAACAATGTATTTGGAAGTTATGTAACAGAGAAATATTATGGGTATGGAACCAATCAACAAAGCAAGGTCCTTTCCAGTCTTGTTAGTTGTGTCATGTATTTTTAATTTTTCAAATGCATAGTTTTGAGTGATACACAATGGATATAAAAGGAACTTAAAGTCACTAAGATACTAATGAACATAAATGGTTCAACAACGTTATAAACATGTTATGAAATCTACATGGGGCTAGAATGAATGAATTTTATGCATAAAGTATTTAGTCACATTTTTTAGTCACATTTTGTTAGTAAATACTTAATTGATTTCTTTGGATTCTATAAATTTTGGTGTCCTTTTTTTTTGTTGTTGGATGGTTTATATGATTCTTATAAATATTTTCAATAATGTATGAAACCTTGATGATCTTAGTCCCTCAACCAACATTGTTATGCATGTTCTTACATAGTTGTATTCCCAACAAGTGGTATACAAAACTTTAGGTGTCATATTGCCACAATAGAGATAGATATTTGACTTGAATGTAGTAGTTCAAAGTTATGAACATTATAATGGCACAAAATATAAAGATAATAAATATTTATTATCAAGTTTGGCTCATCTCTTATGGATATTTATAACGCTGAACATCGATAGTATTGGATCGACTTCTTGAGGCTAGAAATGTGGAGAAATTTATCACATATAAAACTCAAAGTTTTTAGAAAACTCTTATCGTGAGTCATGCATTAAGAATTGTATTTTAGAGCTTAATTTGTAATCCATTGAAGAAAATCTTCACTCAACAGGTTTGATAGATCTTTCTTTCATGTACACAAGAGAAATTAACATCAATTGCAATGTGTCTCTTTGCCTCCAAATTAAATCTTTCGATGACCCCTTGTGAGCTCCTCCTTATTGATGCTTCAAAAAGGTTACTCCTACCTCTCTACCAAGAAAACATCAATTTAAGGCCACTCCAAAGTTGAAAACCTTTGATGGAGAAAGTCTTGACCTTAGAATGAATTTTAAGGAAAAAGTTCCTAAGAATGAAAAAAGATTAGATCTCTCGTAATTCCATAAAGATATTTTTTTGTTCAATGCGTGAAGAATCATTTATATATATGATACTTGTTATCTCATCATATTTGGGAGTACCTGTAGCAAACTTTCTAGAATTAGAATTTTGAATGGTTGTCAATTGATTGTTTACTATAGAAATTTTGAGAAGAAAAAAAGTAGTTTGTGTTTCTATTGCTATGAGATGTGTTCAAAAGAGGTTTTCATAGTCTACCTTGATCTTATTCCTTGATTCTTTGGGATCCTTTACTAAATTTCCTTTAGTAGAGGCTCTATTTATAAATGATTCAAATGGTTTTGGCACAAAATTTTCATTAATAAAAGAATAATATACCACATATGGGAGGGAGAAGAAATTTACTACAAATGGAACTTCATGGGGTCATAAGGAGATACTCATTAACTACACAATTCTTGTTAAGAAAAAGAAAAACCTTTCAAAAAAAGATTTTTTTTAACACACCTATTTTATTTATGGTTTGATAATTACTCAACAATCAACCACAAATTTAATTAGTCAAGTAGATGTCCCAATGTTAAGCATTTTACATAACCTTTGTTCTTGTTAAAGCAAAAAAAAACCTTTCAATAAAATAAATTTTTTAATAAACCTATTTTATTTATTGTTTGATAACTAGTTAACAACCAACCACAAATTTAATTATTCAACTCAATGTTGCAATGATAGGCATTTTACACAACTTTTTATAAGTTGTCTAGTTGTCTACACTAATTTAAGATCATATACAATTATAAGAAATTTGAGATTTAAACTTCAAGAATATCAATAAATACTTGGAACACCATATGCTTCAGTTTTTTAACAATGTCAATAGCTGCTTAGCTGCCTGAATAGTATAGTTGCTTGGGACATAATACCCCTTAATACATATACATGAAATAGTAGAACTCACTATATGAACTACCAATCAAATAGATTTTAATATCACCTTATAAACAACACACTTTTTCAAATTATCAACATTAATTAAAAAATGAAGTTTTATTAGATAAAATTAACGTGCTCGAAGTGGCATGGTGGGAACTTTGACATCTCGAACTTTACACACCAAATGAAACTTTCTTAATTTTTACTTCTAAAGTGACACCGACATGAAGAAAATAAATTATCATTTACACTCGGTTGGTTTAAGAGAGTTAGTCCAAACAATTGGTTAAAGGGAAACTGAGAAAAAACAGGGTTAATTAAGGAAACTGAGGAAAGGCAATTTGTTTTCTTTGATGTGGACAGATTTGGGTTGGAAAGAGAGGGTCGCGCCTACCCTCTCTTATAGCCGTTGAAGGAAGTGAAAGTGGGAAAAACAACAGGTCTTGATATATATTTTAAATCCTCCACAGTTTCATCCAATTTTCCTTCTTCTCCATCTCTATCGATCGTTTATGGTGTTGGAAGCGCTTCCCTTCTGTGTGTCTATTTTCTTCTGCGTTTGAGTCCTGTATGTCTGTTTTCTTGGGCTTTTGATTCCTTTGTGTCCTTTCTTGGGTGTCTGCGTCTAGAGTCTTGTGTCTCTGATGGAGGAGGACGTTGGATCGGGATCATCAGCTCCTGTAATCAACAAACAACGGGTGGAAGAAAGCGGTCGAGTGCTCTCTGTATCATGGTCTCTGTATCATGGTATGTGTTGTGGGTCTCTTCTCTTATTAATATACCTTCTCTGTTTTTTCCTGCCCTGGGCTAGCCGTTTCTATGTCTTTATGTAAATTTATTTCATGAAATCTCTAATGAACTTTTAATCTCATTCACGACCTTCTTTTCGGTCATTATTCAGCGTTGCCTTCGCCTTGAGGATTGGGCTTTGAAGGAATGAATGAACGATTTGGAGTGTTGGGATGAAAGAAATGGGCAGAAGCAAAGCAGCTAATCATCATCATTCAAATCGGGTGCTCCTGAAACGCTCGTCCGTCCTTGAATAGATCTTCCTTCCCAGGTGTGTATCTTAATCTCAAATCTCACCAACGCCTCTGCATTATTTGATAAATCCCATATGCTAGTTTAAATGATTTCAAAATACAATAACGCATGGAATCTACAAATGTAGAGTCGGCTAAATAAGATGTCAATTCTAAGCCTGTTTAACCCTATGTTCTTTTTCTTACTCTCTATGTCTGTCTACATTTGTTGTTGCCTTTTGTTACTCAAATATGGAATGCCAAATGTTTATTGAATGCATAGTTTAATCTTAAAAGGCATACAGATATTGAATGTCTAATTTTAGTTTCCATTTTCGTTGCGCGTTGGCCTCCTCTTATCCTGCATTCAAAATAACCGTTAAAGATAGAACTATCAAATTCACATATCTAATTTTCACCGCAAACCCGAGCCTTAAAATACCAAAAAAATGACCAGCTAAAACTGTTAAAGATGCATGAAAAGAATCTCAATCTCAAATCTTAATCTCATTCACGGCCTTCTTTTTGGTCATTATTGAGCATTGCCTTTGCCTTGACGGTTGGGATTTGATGGAATGAATGAATGATTTGGAGTGGAAATGGGCAGAATTGGAGCGAGTAATCATCGTCATTCAAATCGTGTGCTGATCCGTCGTTCAACAGACTTGCCTTTTGGTTCCCAATCTCAAATCTATTTTCCGTGGGTATCTCAATTTCAAATTAATTTTTCGTTTTCATTTTCCCTGCGATTTGACCTCCTCTGATCCTGCCTTCAAAATCGCAGTTAAAGACCGATTTCAAATTCACATATCGAATTTTCACCGCAAACCCGAGCCTTAAAATACCAAAAAAACAAAAAAAAGACCCCATAGGTCATAACACAATTCAATATTCATTTATATCACCAGTCTCCAGATTTATCTATAACTTATATCATCCAATAGGTCATAACACAACTCAATATTCACCA
>SNQJ01S0039219.1:63034-75941 GCA_010110895.2 Picea sitchensis
CCCTCTCCCCCCCATCTCTCTCTCTGCTCCCCCTCTCCCTTTGTCTCTACCTCTTATTCTAGGCATACGAACGTGCATGTTCTCCTTCTTAGGAACACACATATGTTCTAAATATTGTGCACACATTCATATGCACCCCATTTCCACTTTTTCAACCATCAACTTTTTGTGAGAACCCTAAATTTCTAATAATTAAACCACAAATACCAAAATACAAAGTATAAAATAAAAGCATAAACACAAATACTAAATACAAATAAATAAATATTCCATACAAATACAAAAGGAAAATATAAATACATATAAATTCAATAGAAATGCATATATACATATAAATATAAATAGATATCTCATGCAAATACAACATAAAACATAGTGATAAAATATAAAAGAACATAAAAGTACATAAAAGTACATAAAAATTTCATACCAATATAAAATGTAAAAATACATTCACACAAATACATAAATGTTTAATATAAAGTACAAATAAAATCCATACTATAATTTACATATAGATATAAATATATATGCAACACAAATAAATAAATATTCCATACAAATACAAAAGAAAAATATAAATAAATATAGATTCAATACAAACACATATACATATAAATACAAATATATATTCCATGAAAATATAACATAAATCATAAATTATATAAAATATAAAATACATACAAGCATATAAAAAAAATCCATAGAAATATAAAATGTGAAGACACATGTACATAAATACATAGATGTAAAATCCATACTATGATTTACATATAGATATAAATAGATATGCAACACAAATAAAAAATTATTCCATACAAATAAAAAATCAAAATATCAATACATATAGATTCAATACTAACACATATACACATATAAATATAAATAAATATTCCATACAAATACAATATACAACACACATAAGAAATGCACATAACTAATACAGATATAATTATAAAATACATATAAAAATTGAATACAAATATCAAATGTTAAAAACCATTCACACAAATACATATACATAGAGATTCAATATAAAATAAAAATAAAAATATATCAATATGAATATAAATACTGTTAATTAAAAAAAATACTAACACATTAATACAATTCAGATCTATAAAGATCATCTGAAAAAATAATAAGCATAAATAAATGAATAACAACTTTAAAATTAAAAAAAACTAAAATACTAATCAATGAAAATATTAAAAATATTCAAGCCAGCCTTCTAATCAAATCCTATTTAAAGTACATTGGATAAAGATGGTTACCATTCTAAAAAAGAATCCACAATATTAACTTTTAAAAAATAATCCACAATATTAACTTATGCTATTATCTCATAGTCCAAGTACACATAATTCTATGTATGAGAAGACCTAAAATGCAACGGTTGGAAACTTGTCGACGGTTGGAAACTTGTCGAGACACGAGGATTTATGATAAACTCTTGAAAATTGGAGTAACAAGGAGTTTTAAATTATTTTTTAACACAAGGAAGAGGCAGAAATGCTACCCTGCAAAATTAAAACTATCTCAATCTTCTTATAACTTAAGTTTAACGCCATGTTTGACCATCGTCATTTCTTCAAATTAATTTATTCATATAACATTTACGTACATTACCTTAAAATTAACACCATGTTTGACCACTGTTATTTGTTATTTATTGAAAATTGAAATTAATTTATTCATATAACACTTAGGTACATTTATACATACAACAGTGATTATTTGTTATTTATTGAAAATTGAAATTAATTTATTCATATAACACTTAGGTACATTTATATATACAACAGTGATGATTTATTAGTCCTATTGTCTTTATTACATTTCCGTCAAATGCACATAAAAAGACAGAAATTTCCATCAAATGTATATCAAAAGACAGAATTGCCACTAATTACATTGCAGCAAACATGCACATAAAAAGACAGAAATTTCCATCAAATGTATATCAAAAGACAGAATTGCCACTAATTACATTGCAGCAAACATTTGGAACATTGATTTATGGGTGATTGTTTTTGCAAAGTAAATATTGAAATATGTATCATTGCATTTAAATTTAGATATGAATGACAAAATTATTGAATAATCATTAAAATATTATTTTTGCAAAGTAAATATTGTTTTTGCAAAATAAATATTAAAATAGTAGTTGCATTTAAATTTAGATATGAAGACAAAATTATTGAATAAACATTAAAATATGTAAACATTATTTTTGCAAAGTAAATATTGTTTTTGCAAAGTAAATATTAAAATATGTACTATTACAATTAACCATTTTCAAAAGGTGAAACTAATTACTGAAACTGCTTTATGGACATCTAGAATTTCTATGACAGCAGAAATGTTAAACAAGCAACTAAACTAAATTTTAAATACAATGCTCAGCATAAATGTTAAACAAGCAGACTAAACTAATTTTAAAACACAATCAGGAGTGGAAATATTAAACAACTGTAGATTTAAAAGTAATCCTTAAATTTTAAATATGTACTTAGGGTGGATAAAAATGATTTGATTACCGGAGAATCTATTGGATAGAAAATGCTCACCAATTTACCACCGACGTTGGAAATTTAAAAATGTTATAGATATATAAAATTTTGTAGATATATACAAAATGTTATAGATATATAAAGATATATAGTGTTGTAGATATATACATTTTTTTTAAAATCCATTATTATCTTACCGGATCAAATATAGATATATAAATCCATAAATATATACGTAAATCTTACGGGATCAAATATTATCTTGTAATAGAAAAACTCAGATCATATGGTGAAGTCAAGTGCATGGAATCCTTAACACTGGTGAATATTGAGTTGTGTTATGACCTATTGGATGATATAAGTTATAGATAAATCTGGAGACTGGTGATATAAATGAATATTGAATTGTGTTATGACCTATGTAACACTGGTGAATATTGAGTTGTGTTATGACCTATTGGATGATATAAGTTATAGATAAATCTGGAGACTGGTGATATAAATGAATATTGAATTGTGTTATGACCTATGGGGTCTTTTTTTTGTTTTTTTGGTATTTTAAGGGTCGGGTTTGCGGTGAAAATTCGATATGTGAATTTGAAATCGGTCTTTAACTGCGATTTTGAAGGCAGGATCAGAGGAGGTCAAATCGCAGGGAAAATGAAAACGAAAAATTAATTTGAAATTGAGATACCCACGGAAAATAGATTTGAGATTGGGAACCAAAAGGCAAGTCTGTTGAACGACGGATCAGCACACGATTTGAATGACGATGATTACTCGCTCCAATTCTGCCCATTTCCACTCCAAATCATTAATTCATTTCATCAAATCCCAACCCTCAAGGCAAAGGCAATGCTCAATAATGACCAAAAAGAAGGCCGTGAATGAGATTAAGATTTGATATTGAGATTCTTTTCATGCATCTTTAACAGTTTTAGCTGGTCATTTTTTTGGTATTTTAAGACTCGGGTTTGCGGTGAAAATTAGATATGTGAATTTCATAGTTCTATCTTTAACGGTTATTTTGAATGCAGGATAAGA
Organism: Picea sitchensis; assembly: GCA_010110895.2. Taxonomy (NCBI): domain Eukaryota; kingdom Viridiplantae; phylum Streptophyta; class Pinopsida; order Pinales; family Pinaceae; genus Picea; species Picea sitchensis. The sequence goes on from SNQJ01S0039219.1 coordinate 66,592, forward strand.
GGAGGTCAACGCGCAACGAAAATGGAAACTAAAATTAGACATTCAATATCTCTATGTCTTTTAAGATTAAACTAGACATTCAATAAACATTTGGCATTCCATATTTGAGTAATAAAAGGCAATAACAAACGTAGACAGACATAGAGAGTAAGAAAAAGAACATAGGGTTAAACAGGCTTAGAATTGACATCTTATTTAGCCGACTCTACATTTGTAGATTTCATGAGTTATTGTATTTTGAAATCGTTTAAACTAGCATAGGGAATTTATCAAATAATGCAGAGGCGTTGGTGGGATTTGAGATTAAGATACACACCTGGGAAGGAAGATCTGTTCAAGGACGGACGAGCGTTTCAGGAGCACCCGATTTGAATGATGATGATTAGCCGCTTTGCTTCTGCCCATTTCTTTCATCCCAGTACTCCAAATCGTTCATTCATTCCATCAAAGCCCAATCCTCTAGGCGAAGGCAACGCTGAATAATGACGAAAAGAAGGTCGTGAATGAGATTAAAAGTTCATTAGAGATTTCATGAAATAAATTTACATAAAGAAATAGAAACGGCTAGCCCAGGGCAGGAAAGAACAGAACAGGTATATTAATAAGAGAAGAGACCCACAATACATACAATGATACAGAGAGCACTCGACCACTTTCTTCCACCCTATGTTTGTTCTTTGCAGGAGCTGCTCGACCGCTTTATTCCACCCGATGTTTGTTGTTTACAGGAGCTGATGATCCCGATCCAACGTCCTCCTCCATCACAGACACAAGACTCTAGAGGCAGACACCCAAGAAAGGACACAAAGGAATCAAAAGCCCAAGAAAACACACATACAGGACTCAAACGCAGAAGAAAATAGACACACAGAAGGGAAGCGCTTCCAACACCATAAACGATCGATAGAGGTGGAGGAGAAGGAAAATTGGATGAAACTGTGGAGGATTTTAAATATATATCAAGACCTGTTGTTTTTCCCATTTCCACTTCCTTCAACGGCTATAAGAGAGGGTAGGCGCGACCCTCTCTTTTCAACCCAAATCTGTCCACATCAAAGAAAACAAATTGCGTTTCCTCAGTTTCCTTAATTAACAGTGTGTTTTCTCAGTTTCCCTTTAATCAATTGTTTGGACCAACTCTCTTAAACCAACCAAGCGTAAATGATAAAAAAAAAAAATTATGTCTGTGTTCCTTTAGAAGTAAAAATTAAGAACGTTTCATTTGGTGTGTAAAGTTCGAGATGTCAAAGTTCCCACCATGCCACTTCGAGCACGTTAATTTTATCTAATAAAACTTCATTTTTTAATTAATGTTGATAATTTGAAAAAGTGTGTTGTTTATAGGGTGATATTAAAATCTATTTGATTGGTAGTTTATACAGTGAGTTTTACTATTTCATGTATATGTATTAAGGGGTATTATGTCCCAAGCAACTATACTATTGAGGCAGCTAAGCAGTTATTGACATTGTTAAAAAATTCAAGCATATGGTGTTCCAAGTACTTATTGATATTGCTGAAGTTTAAATCTCAAATTTCCTACAATTGTATATGATCCTAAATTAGGGTAGACAACTTATAAAAGGTTTTGTAAAATGCCTATCATTGCAACATTGAGTTGAATAATTAAATTTGTGGTTGGTTGTTGACTAATCATCAAACAATAAATAAAATAGGTTTATTAAAAAATTTATTTTATTGTAAGGTTTTTCTTTGCTTTAACAAGGATAAAAGTTATGTAAAATGCCTAACATTGGAACATCTACTTGACTAATTAAATTTGTGGTTGGTTGTTGAGTAATTATCAAACCATAAATAAAATAGGTGTATTAAAAAAAATCTTTTCTTGAAAGGTTTTTCTTTTCTTTAACAAGAATTGTGTAGTTAATGAGTCTGTCCTTATGACTCCATGAAGTTCCATTTGTAGTAAATTTCTTCTCCCTCCCATATGTGGTATATTCTTCTTTTATTAATGAAAATCTTGTGCCAAAACCATTTGAATCATTTATAAATAGAGCCTCTACTAAAGGAAATTTAGTAAAGGATCCCAAAGAATCAAGGAATAAGATCAAGGTATACTATGAAAACCCCTTTTGAACACATCTCATAGCAATAAAAACACAAACTACTTTTTTTCTTCACAAGATTTCTATAGTAAACAATCAATTGACAACGGTTCAAAATTCTAGTTCTAGAAAGTTTGCTACAGGTACTCCCAAATATGATGAGATAACAAGTATCATATATATAAATGATTCTTCATGCTTTGAACCAAAAAATATCTTTATGAAATTCCGAGAGATCTAATCTTTTGTCATTCTTAAGAATTTTTCCCTTAAAATTCATTCTAAGGTCAAGACTTTCTCCATCAAAGGTTTTCAAATTTGGAGTGGCCTTAAATTGATGTTTTCTTCGTAGAGAGGTAGGAGTAACCTTTTTGAAGCATCAATAAGGAGGAGCTCACAAGGGGTCATCCAAAGCTTTAATTTTAAATTTGGAGTGGCCTTAAATTGATGTTTTCTTCGTAGAGAGGTAGGAGTAACCTTTTTGAAGCATCAATAAGGAGGAGCTCACAAGGGGTCATCCAAAGCTTTAATTTTGAGGCAAAGAGACACATTAAAATTGATGTTAATTTCTCTTGTGTACATGAAAGAAAGATCTACCAAACCTACTGAGTGAAGGTTTTCTTCAATGGATTACAAAGTAAGCTCTAAAATAAAATTCTTAATGCATGAATCATGATAAGAGTTGTCTAAAAGATTTGAGTTTTACATCTGATAAATTTCTCCACATATCTAGCCTCAAGAAGTCGATCCAATACTATTGATGTTGAGCCTCATAAATATCCATAAGAAATTAGCCAAACTTGATAATAACTATTGATTGTCTTTTTATTTTGTGCCATTATAATGTTCATAACTTTGAAATACTTCATTCAAGTCAAATATCTATCTCTATTGTGGGAATATGACACCTAAAGTTTTGTATACCACTTGTTGGGAATAAAACTCTGTAAGAACATGCATAACAATGTTCGTTGAGGGACTAAGATCATCAAGGTTTCATACATTATTGCAAATATTTATAAGAATCATATAAATCATCCCAAAAAAAATAGGACACCAAACTTTATAGAATCAAAAGAAATCAATTAAGTATTTACTAACAAAATGTGACTAAATACTTAATGCATAAAATTCGTTCATTCTGGCCCCATGTAGATTTCATAACATGTTTATAAAGTTGTTGAACCATTTATGTTCATTAGTATCTTAGTGACATAAGTTCCTTTTATATCCATTTTGTAACACTCAAAACTATGCATTTGAAAAATAAAAAATACATGACACAACTAATAAGACTGGAAAGGACTTTGTTGATTGGTTCCATACCCATAATATTTCTTTGTTACATAACTTCCAAATACATGGTTATTAAATGTCAATTTCATGGAAAATCCTTGCTTTCTCTTTAGAACTATTAGTTTATAATTTTTTTAAAGAATTGGATTCAATGTTGATCAACAAAAAATTCTATGTATGCCCAACAATATCTCACAATTACAAACTATGTGTCTTGTACTATTTTAGTTCATCTAGAAATAAATTAATTATTACATAATCTAAGGTTTAGCCACTTCTTTGTGACTATGAAAAGAAAATACCTCCCAACAGTGTTTATCTCTTGAATCCCGCTACATTATGGAAGTTATTCTCATTTAATCTCGAACAAAGGCTTGTATCGAGTAATAGAGAAATTGGTAACCTTGAAATCACTAATGGTGATATGTGATAATTTATTACAATGCTTGTACTGAAAGGACTCCTAAAATATGTTGCACTTGTAGATATACTATTGCTAACAATAGTTAAATGAAAAAAAATACTTCATCTTGAAAAGTGGTACCTATGTTTGACAATTGCACACCAATACATCAAAGCCTTATATAGTTCCATGTGGTCCATATTATCTCCAACAACAATCCCTCTAGCTAGATATGGAATACTAGGGGATACAATATTGCTTGCATGCATCCTCAATTGGGTATTGCAGATAATGAAATTATATGTGTATGACAAGGATGGTTGTAGAGTAGGTATAGATAAATATTCCTTGGATAAAACAAATCATGTTTTCACTACTACATGCCCTAATAGATAAAATACCCATCCATAATAAGAAAATAATAGTCTCTTGGTTTGCCAACCAAAATGGTATATTTCTTATAAGGAAGTTGAAATGTCAATGATTCTTGGAGTGTATTATACAAGTTTCAATTGGATTTCCTCTATGATGTGATTAAGGTGAAAAGTTTCATTTAGGTATAGCACACTTTCAACATCATCTATCTAAAATAATTCCATCTAGCATTTTCAATATGGAATTAGTAAACATTTTCTGAACTCAATCACCTAAACATGTTCTCTTGAAGTTTTCACATGGGTAAAATATATGAGAATCCAAGACTTTTACCAATGATCCTCAACCCTATTCAAATATTGTTGGTTTTTTCAAAATTTGCCATTTTGACCTCCACTTTGTTTGGTTTGAAACTAAAATAAAAGGCACTATTTAGTGATAATGTGGACTATTACCCCTTTTAGGTGAAATTATGTCCCCCAAGGTCCATAAGTGATGGTAGTGCATTATTTCCAATCTCCCTACGTGATATATCCTTTGTTATCCCATACCTTCTACACAATGGATGGTTATTCAATCATAATTTTTTTTTCTATTGCTTTTTCATAATCATATAGAAATAAATAAGATCAAGGATGATTTTAGGGGCTAAATTTAGCTCATGGTATAATTTTCCATGGTTTTTCCCAAAAAAATATTAGCCATTCTAAAAATGATTCACCCAAATTCTATAGGATAAAATTATTTTACCTTTAAAATCTCCAAAATTTTATACAAACTATATAAAATCCATAGAAATTTGAATATTTTTACAAAAATATCACCAAACGTTTATAGTTGGCATATCAAGGATCAGTAAGATTATCCAAGGTTTCTACATTTGAGATCATAAGATACTTATGATCTCAAATCTTAATATAGAATTTCATAAACTACATTGACTTTCTTTTTTTTATTGAGAACTCTTGTTGTTTAAATTAAGTCTAATATATATATATATATATATATATATATATATATATATATATATATGACGTCGAGATAAAATGTGGACTAGAGTTCGAATTAGGGTTTTGAAACTATCTCTCAGCTAGTGTTTATCTCGAATCATCATGGAGGCAACTCGAAGAGGGGGCACAAATCTCTCCTACAACAACATTCTTGTAGGGAGGTGACAACCTTTCCATAGAAGGAATCCAGTCCCATCAAATGGAGACAATAATGTGAATAATTCCAATGGAGTGGTGGGTGTAGGGAGTGTTGAAGATGAAAACCAAGGCATCAAGGAGGATGCTCGCAACCAGAGAAAACCTGTGACCAAAGGTACAAGTAATTATATCCCACAAGTTGAGAAACCCCTAAACACGAGATCACCTCTACAAAGATTGGAGAATACATTCAATTCATGCACGGTCATTCATTCCTTGAAAAATTCATGGGATTAAGGCCCATAGAAAAATATTTAATTTGATGGATCAAAGAAAACTAAAAACCCAAGGGTCAAGTGGATATGAAATTAGGATCCAAGGGTTTCTTAACAACCATTTTTTCCAATATATATGATAGAGATAATGCATTTGAAAACGTCCCTTACTTATTTAATTTAGTTAGTTTTTATATAATACTTTGGACAAATAAATTTATCCCAGACAAAGAGGATTTTACAGTAGTGCAAGTGTGGATCCTCCTATACTCGCTCCTGCAGGAATTTTGGGAAGCCAAAATCCTAGAAGGCATAGGTAACGCCCTTAGCTACTTCATAAAAATATCAGATGTGACCAAACAAGGTCAATACACTTCATATTCCCATATATGCATCTATATGAATGTCTCCAAACATATTTCAAACTCAATGTGTCTTATTTATTAGGACACAACATGGGTACAAACCATTTACTATGAGGAAATCCCATTATTTTCTCGTAAATGTCATGAGCACGACCAACTCTTTAAATTTTTTCAACTAAATGTCAAACTATGAAACCTCCATCCAATAAGGATATCATAAACAACAATAACTATGATTTACTATCACCAAAACTAGATGAACCTAATAGTTCCCCCCTAGAATTTTCTTAAGGTCAACCAACACTTGAAGATCGTAAGGACAGAAGAAAAAAATATGGAAGAGAATGCCAAGAGACAAAAACAAATGGTATAGAATCTCCCAATATGGAATATATCAAGATAAGAACGTGTAAGAAGATAATGGCGATAGAATTGAATCAAATGATAGGGAAGAAATGGATCTTGGAAATCTCAATCTTTTGTCCATGACAATAGCCTAGAAAATACAAGACCCAAATTTCATCCTAGACTAGTAGGTCTAGCTCTTAAGAAATTCCTTAGTTTGCAATAGAGAATCTCGAGGCATAATGCATGAATTTAAGCACCCTTCATTCTCCTCCCTTGGATTTAAATATAATCCTTCTATTGAGATTTATAAAACTTCAAAGGAAGAAACAAGTGGGGTGTAGAAGAAACAAACCACTCCTATAGGAGCTTAAGAAACTATTGGTCAATTCTAGAAGAATAGAATTGATGATATATAAGTTCATACCTACCTCCCTGTAACATCACACTCATGTGAGCACATGTTATTAACTTATTCTTTGAGGCCACTTGCATGCAAGTGATCCGGTTATAGTATGTGGTTATCTTTTTCTCTTATGGATTCTTATGATGATGTAGATTGATTATGATTTATGTTTTTTGATATCTATGTATTGACAAATGCTATTGATGAGTTTCCCCTTAGCGTGCAGGACACTTGACGGATTGAGGATGTCGATGGCATCAATGGACCTCCTTGAACTCTGGATTGAGTCAGGGAGTGGATTGTATTGGTTTGGGTATTTCATTTATGCATATGCGACATATGATCGATTATATTATGATGTTGTTTATGGATCATTGATAGCGTTTTGTTGATGGATGCACGCTAATGATATTTTGTTAATATGACTCACATAAGGAGTAAAGGGGCCATGCACATAGACCAAATATTCAGGGACAGGTGTGACAATGTCTCTATCACAGCCTACTAGCACTCCCACCGTGGCTCGAATTGTAGGTTAACGATTACCTAGTTCAAGAGGTCCATGATGTCATGAGGGAAGACTCACACAATCTCTCACAAATATTTCTAAAGGCCGCACAATAAGGCAGTTTCCTTATTCCTTATAAGCCCTTAGTCTCTCACAAGGTCGCCTGAATGGAGTACTGATTCCAGGGATTGAACAACTACCAAAACCAGTCAAAGGAACATGACACCCTTGGAGCATAGAGTGTGCCTTGAAGGGCATGTCGTGTAATTAAAAAAATTGAATCAAAGGTGAGTGACACCATTGGAGAACGAAGTGCATCTTGAATGGCACGTCGCGTAAATAAAATTGTAGGCAATGAATCTAGCTTCCCTAGGAAACCCTGAGCGAATAATTAAGCTTATAAAATCTTGAGCACTGTCACATCAATCGATTAATTAATTAATTAAGGATTGAATTTATTAATCATAATCCCTATAAGATTCTATGACTTTGCAATTAAAAAATGAATTAATCCTAAGTCTAAGTTAGTAAGAAGACTGAAAACTAAATTCATAAATTAAATAATGATGGGATGAAATAAATCAATTTAAGAAATCAAGGAAAATAAAATAAATCTAAAGATTGATTTAATACACATATGTGCAAGTAATTACCAAATTGGAATTTAAGGTAATAATGGAATAAAGATAAAGGAATGGTTACGCATAGAAAGGAATCTAAAGTCTAGTGAACTAGGAGAAGATTCATATTTTAACTCAACTCAATTTTAGAAAGGCGTCAATCATTAATTGGAAATAAGGGGAATAAAGAGGCAACTCAGAATGATTTAAGAAGCGCTTTTAGGAAGGGTGAGGGAAACTGACCTTTATTAAAATAAAATGTATATTTAATTGTGAAAATTAGAAAAAGGGTGACAAGTGTAAGTGGGACATAATTATAAATTATTTTAATTAAAAAAAAACTAATTAATTGTGCAAGTGGGGATAAGTTATGGGAAAATTCTATAAGAAAAAATAGATGAGATGATAGATGCAATAGACTGGTTATGCGTAATGTTATGCTACATAATTTTTGACTAGTTTTACTTGTGATAGTTGGGATACTTAGCTTGAGAGAGAGTGGTGGCTCTACCTTGCGAGGTGAGCCGGGAGCTAGAGGATTCTGGTTGTGTGTGTGTCTGGCTTCTTTGCGTCTCAGGGGGCTAAGGGGGAAGAAGAGTACTCCTAGCATTGGTTGGGAGGTATCAGTGGCATCTCAACAATTAGCCAGTCGGAGGCAAGAAGGAGCGCAAGCGCAAAAGATCAACCTTGGATTCTTCACCTTCGGTTACGGTATTTTCATTGTAAATTAAATTGTAGCAAGTTGCTTTTAGAACGAATATTGAGATTTTATTTTGCACCATTGGTAACACTAAATGATAGCTGATAATTTCTATGGAATTCCATGAAGTAATACAATTGAAATTCTAGGTTCCCTTTCAGTTAATACCACATCTGAATTTAAATTTTACTTGTGGGTATTGCCATGATTCCATGGCCGTTGTATTTAAATTTTGTTTTTTTTCCATTCGTTACAGTCAAATTAATTCGGTGTTAACTTAAATTCGGTGTTAACTTATGAGATTAGATGGTTCTTATCCAACGCCCTATCCCTCCCCAAACTCGAGCTTGAGGTTCTGAGCTTGGATGAACTCTGGAAGAAAGAACCCATCACCCTTTAGGTTGTCAAATGATACTATGTTTCAAGTTGTCCAATGTTGTTATGTGTACAATATAATTGTTTTTATTTTGACTCTATTATACACCATGTGGTTATGTAGGTATTGAAGTTTGTGTTGCACGGTTAAATGAGTTCAAGGTTTTATTGAATCATTGGTTTAATCATAGGTTAATTATAACCAAATTTTAACCACCGCCACTTGAATAATGAATATCTGGGTTCACACACTGTTTGGTATACCATTTTACTCAAAATATTTATTTTTGATCTTGCCATAGTTAGGGAAATGGAGTTCGATACCCACAACCTATAGATTCTTTTTCTCATTCACACCTTTTGTCCAGTGTATTTTGCTCACTTGTAAGAACCAAAATCCTCAACATTTAATTTAATAGAGGAGATAAGCATATTTAGTAATATTTGAAACCCTGCCTTGAGGTAATT
>SNQJ01S0039219.1:76033-106545 GCA_010110895.2 Picea sitchensis
CATGATTTGCTTCCACTTGAAACACAATGCAGTGCATTGTACCCTCCTCTGAAATCGGTTTCGTCGTGGATCTTTTCTTGTGTTGTGTATATTTTCGATATCTTTAATTTTACCATTTTCCCTTTTAATTGTCCTTGGTCTGATATAGCTTTACAAAATTTTAGTTTTAGCTAAAATCGTGCATTCTAGTTTCGATGGCACTATAGCTTTCAATTTTTGTTTTTTCCTCATTATTCTCCACAGATTGCAAGCTCATAATCATTGATTCACTTGATGTATTAGATAGGGCATAAAATCTAATGCGTAGCCTATTACTGCATCCACACACTCTAACATGGGATATTGTTAGTGATAATGCTCACATTAAATACTACATACTAGAGTCTAGGGATTGGATTGGGTTTGTTGGAGGATGTTGAGAGATTCTCTCAACCTCTCCCTCCAAGAGTGGAATTAGTTGGATCTGAATCCATCTTATATATGTGTATTGTGTTGTGTTCATGATATTGATATCCAAACTGTTTATGTGAACTTAATTCTTCCAATTAACAATTTGGTATCAGAGCTGAGGATCACGAATGACTAGTTGATTTCTAGAGGTAGATCTGTCGATCCATTGTTGTTGCTAGCTTTGTGAAGACTATATGATTGAGTGCTTGACAATTTGTTCGAAGATATCAAGAGTATATTTCAGATTGACTATCGAATCCTGGTAGAGCCACCGGTTAAGGCGTAAGGCAGAATGAGACCATCTGTTGTGCAGGTGAAAGGTGTAAGGAAATGAACTTTATCGAGTGTGCATGTTAGAGAAATAACAACTTGACAGGAAGAAGTGCCACGTATTCTTGGATTATTATCGTTGTTTCATTTCTCTGGAGGGAATCCCTGGTCTAAATTTCTGAGGAACGCTACCATATTGTGTGTGGAGGAGATGATATATACACAGAGAAGAGAGCACACATTGATCGGTCAGAGGAAAGAGGGAGACGCTACAGAAAGAGGTAATATGGAGTCATCTATTGCATTTGAGAAATTTAATTGCATCAATTTTTATACATGGAAAGTCAAAGTACAAATGCATTTGATGAATAAGGGATTATGGAATTTAGAAAAAGGAATAGAAAAAGCACCTGCAGATGCCAAGATATTAAGTGAATGGAAGAAGAGAGAAGATAGGGCCAATTCTATTATTCGATTGGGTCTTTCAGACATTCAATTTCATTTAGTTGATTTAGCTAAATCGTCTAAAGATATTTCAGAGAAATTAAGTAAACTATTTGGAGAAAAGGCTTTAAACTCAAAATTCTCTCTTAAATTGCAACTCTTTAGCCTTAAAATGCAAGATGAAATACCACTATCCAATCATATAAATTCTTTAATGTCACTTTTAATGAAATTAGCTGATGTTGGTACCAAGGTAAACGCAGAAGATTCTAAAGCAATTATGCTAAATAGTCTAGCTTCTAAATATGGAATTATTATTTTTGCATTAAGTCAATTGTCTTCTAAGTCCTTAGAAGAAATGGTAGCATCAATTTTAGCTGAAGACAAACGGATGAATCGAGAGAACACAAATGTTCATCATGAAATTGCATTGTACTCAAAAGGTAAGATGAGAAAAATCAATGCTTCTACTGTCACAAGAATGGACATATAGCGTGGAACTGTAGATCTCGTTCTAGAGATATTTTGAATGGCAAAGAAATTGCAAACATTGCCAACTCGGATGACTTATCATAAACAAAAAGTGATGAAGAACCATGAGGGTCATCTCTCAAACTGTTCTAAAAATGAGGGTGGTGTGTTTAATGTTATTATGTATGTGTGGTGTGCTAGTTAAGTTGTAATTTTTCAGTATAGTGTTATAATGCAAAGCCACAAGTAAGGTTTATACTGATGTGACCCATCGTGCTCCGGTAGCATTAGTTACATGTATTTTTATGTAAGGTCAAGTTTTGAAACTAACTGCTGAAAATTTTTTGTATCTAGATCATTGTTCTATATTGTTTAAATTTGCACTTCATGGGAATTTCACAGATGGAAATATATCCATAAAATGGTTCAGTGTCAGGATTGTCCTTCGGGAGGTCAAAAAACGCCATTTATACAAGTACATCAAATATGGTCATAAGTGTTTTTACTTTAAATGAGTCAAGTTGGAAGATTGAAATTGTGGAGAAGAAAAGAGCGCAAACTGTGAGATTGCAGAGTGGGTGTAAGTGTTGATGAAGACCACAAAGAATTATTGTAATTTGATATTTTTTTTAATGTCAACATTAAAGGGGGTGTTAGTGATAATGCTCACATTAAATGCTATATACTAGAGTCTAGGGATTGGATTGGGTTTTCTAGAGGATGTTGAGAGATTCTCTCAACCTCTCCCTCCAAGAGTGGAATTAGTTGGATCTGAATCCAGCTTATATATATGTGTATTGTGTTGTGTTCATGATATTGATATACAAACTTTCATGTGAACTTAATTCTTCCAATTAACAACTGATACTCCCTTGCGCCATCTCTCATGCCACATGTATAAGGCATCCACAGACATATTGGAAGAAATAGAGGCATCCACAGAATGGAATTCACCTGCGCAATCTGTAATGTATGATTCCTCCACGATTTTTGTTTTTAAAGAGTGTCAGCGAATGCATAGAGACCCTACGCAATCTGAATGTGTGATTCCTTCACAAATTTCCTTTTAAAGACTACTAGCTAAGTTTTATTGACTCTGCGCAACCCTTCCAATTCGGCTCCTCTCAGCGAACTGTAGCTTGCGTTCTCCGTACTTGTTGGGATACATTCCGACGCAAGATATCGTGTGGATTATTTTAAAATAGAAGTCCCTTGTTCTCTGCGGGATTGGCTGCCAAGCCTTTCCGCTCCGAAATCCCAATTCCATGGGTAAAATCACTGCCAGACTCCATCGGATCCGACCTTAGCTTGGGAAAATTGCTGGTTAAATTCGGTGGATGGGATAAACTTTTATTTACGACATTGAAACTTTAACCAAGACATACCTTCAAGGATAACCCTTTAAATTTTAGGAGAATTTTCAGCTAAACCGTTTCATCCATATGGTTACCTTGCCTTAGCTACTTTTCCTTTTATTCAAGATCAACCTTTGATTCCTTATTCAATTAGAGGATTAATAAAAATAATTATGGAATAATTTAATGTGCTGAAATTTATCTCCATCGTAATCAATTCGTGCATACTAGTACACCAATTACATCACGAGGAGTTTAGACTTCCAAAATAAATTTGTAATTCCATTCCTTGTAATTTTGGTGTTGTCTGGGATAGGTATTCTAATCTTTTTTTAAAGTTCAAGGTTTTTTATGGTAGCATGTAATAGATCAACTCATAGTGAATAGAATCACTCCCAATAACTGAGGTGAATGTAGTTAGATTGGTTGTGGTAACCCTAGTTTCAAATAACCCAATTCTTGTGTGTTATAACCTTGTCTTGCATAAGAGGTTTGATCTTCTCAGGGTTCCTTGCAGTTGGTTTCACTCGTTCATGTTTATGATTAGGTTAATGTTTTATCCCGTTAAATATATATGAGTTATTTTAATGAATGCTACTAATAAATTTATGAGTGGTTTCCATTAATGTTACATTTTCCTTCATCTTGTTCTCTTACTCATTCGCACATGAATTGTTGAAGTGTTGAGAAAATTAGACTACTAATTGCACTTCCTTGGAAATGATAGCCTCTTATGATTCATGGAAATTGTTTAGAATCAATTTACACTTGAGCCATTTGAATAATGTGGATACATGTTGATTAAGAATTTATAATCTCTTGGGCTATATAAATTATGATTGATTACTATTGTTCCTTTAGAATAATGTTGACATATGAATGACTAAGTAATTATATTGTCTTGCGCCATTTAAAATAAAGTATATTCCTCTTGCACCTTGAATAATATTGATGTATGGTTGACTGAGCATTTAGATTTCTCTTGTGCCATGAATAATATCGATGTATGAACGATTGAGTATTTAGATTTCTCTTGTGCTATGAATAATAACGATGTTGATTGATTGAGGTAGTTGGATTTCGACTTGATTGTGTTACTAGGATTTAGACACCTCCTTGTTCCTCAGAATAGTCACCATCATTGAGACCTTAAGTCCTCAAAATCAGTCGGATGAATCATGGGCTTCAATGTTGCTTATGTGTCTTGGAGGTCCTAACCATGCAGGGTAGGTTGGGCAGGTATTTCTTTTAAATGCTCAGTGACATGGTTGATCATTCAGGTGTATATTTCTTCAGTTGATCGTGATGTGTTGATTGTGTCATTATTGATTATAGTGAGGTGTTGCTCATAATGCTTTTAAATTATGATGTCGTGTTGATTATGTGTTGTTATGAATTATGTGTTGACGTTAATTCTAATGCTTNTATATATATATATATATATATATATACACACCAGTTGTCCATCACTATTTGTTGTCGTAATGGAGGGGTCGTTACATATGGTATCAGAGTAGGTTCAACCCCACTACTTGGGATCATTACACCATCTAGTGTATAAAACACTTGATTAATAACTTATTGTTAATTAAATCAAATTGTGTCCCTACAGGTAGTCATGGTTAGAGGACGTCATGGAGGCAGACGATGTGGTGCTAGGGGAGGATGTGTGATGCCTCCAGTAGAATCCATGCAAGAGGGGTCTAACCCATAAGGAGAAGAGCAAGTCAGTCAATAGGAGCAGATTGTTGTGGGGGATGTGGTTGTGTTGATGAGGTCCTTTCAGAGGATGTCAGAGGCCTTGATTAACCGACTATATAGAGATGAGGCCAGGGTTCATATAGCCCCTGAGGGTCCACAAAACACTCCGACTAGCAGTGGTAGTGTTCACAGAGAACTTGAGAAGGTAATTTTTCTCAAGTTCATGGGTGCCACGAATGATGGAGCCTCTGAGGCATGGTTGGAGAACATGGAGATGTGCTTCACACTTCACAACTACACCTCCAACATGAAAGTCAGCATGGCAGTCTTTTAGCTAAAGGGGAGAACTCTTCTATGGTGGAAGATGCTCCTACCACAACTGAACATGGTCATCGAAGACATGTCATGTGAACTGTTTGTTAGAAAAATAGGATCACAGAGCAATAAAATAAAACACAGAGGATACACAATATAATAGAGACACATATATACGTGGTTCACCTAATGTGGGCTACATCCACCATAGAAATTGTCAGGTCCCTCCTTTCTTATTGTCCAACAAATGAAGGGATACAACCTACAACAAACTTGTTTTAACTTCCTCTTCATTTTATCTCACTCTCCTCTCTCAAAATACAATATTCACTATGATACCTAGCCGCAATAAATTTCCCTCATAAAAGAGGGTTGTCTTCTAGGGAATAAACTCTAACATAAGTTCTACTGTTAGATATGCAACCTTATAATTAATGGTCCAACTTTACAATGAAATTACAATATACATTTACAAGGCAATTTTTCCTTCAGGGGCTTTGCCCCCGGACCCTCGTCGGGGACCCGCTTACCCCCGGACCCCCCAGTCCGGGGGATAGCCCCTCGGACCCCACAGGGGGGGTAACCCCCCCTGCACTCCCCCGTGTGGATGAGTGTACATTTTTCTAGGGCGTAAACTCTTCATGGGGTATAAACATGGTTGGAAACAAAGACCTCTGAATCAGGAAGATAATCAGGCTCCACAACCAACGATCTCCTACTTGGAGATTGATCTCAAAAACTCCATCAATGTTGTATCTGCTAGACTATGAACCTTCTTTGACCTGGAAAATTTTCCGTCTTCACCTTTATGCTTGAAAACCAACTGAAACTAAGCAAAAACGCAGTTTCTCCTTTGTTACTCCCTTTGTTAACATGTTTTTAGGATTTTGGCTAGTGTGTATCTCTTCCAACATCAAATTTCCATCTTCCAAGATGGATTGTATGAAATGGAACCTCAGTTGTATATGGTTATTATTAAAATGTAAGGTTGATTTCTTTGCAAGATGAATTGCACTCTCACTGTCATAGTACAACCTGTTATTCTCCTGATTCTTTCCCAATTCCTCCATAAACCTTTATAACAAAATCATTTATTTACTGTCCTCTGTAGAAGGAACATACTTTGCTTCTGTTGTGAAAGTGAAACAACCTTTTGTATTTTTGAAATCCAACTTATTGATGTTCGACCTATAGTAAAAACATACCTTGATGTGCTCTTCCTGCTATCTTTATCCCCTGTAATATTTGAATCAACATATCCATGTAGAAAAGTGTTTGAACCTCCAGAACATAATGCATGAGTATCAGTACCTCTCAAATACCTCAGAATCCACTTTACTACCTCCCATTGTTGTGTACCTAGATTGTTCATATACCTGCTCACAAATCCCACTCCGTTTCCAATATCTGGTCTTGTACAAACCATCACATACATCAAGCTGCAAACTGCTCAAGAATAAGAGACCTTGGACATGTATTCTATATCCTCCTATGTCTTGGGACACATTTACTTAGTTAATTTGAAATGGCTAGCCAAATGTGTACTAACTGGTTTTGCATTCTACATTCTAAACCTCTCCAACACCTTCTCTATGTACTCACCCTGAGACAATGTCAATTTGTGATTTTTCTTGTCTCTTGTTATTCTCATACCAAGGATTTTCTTTGCAGCACCCAAATCCTTCATCAAAAATGAATTAGATAATTTATTCTTGAGCACATTTATATCCTGCATATTAGACCCTGCAACAAGCATGTCATCTACATACAATAACAAGATAATATAACTTCCATTTTCGAGCTTTTTAAAATAAAAACAGTGATCAAAATGACATCTACTATAACCATGTTCTGTCATAAACCTATCAAACTTCAAATACCACTACCTTGGATCTTGCTTTAGGCCATACAAGATCTTATTCAACCTGCATACCAAATTCTCCTTCCCTTTGACCTCATACCCCTGTGGTTGCTACATATAAATATCTTCCTCCAAATCCCCATGGAGAATAGTTTTTTTTACATATAATTGTTCAAGATGCAAATATTCTACTGCCAAAAGACTTAAAATAGTCCTAATTGAAGTCATTTTAACAATAGGAGAAAATATTTCATCAAAATATATACCTTTCTTTTTTGCAAACCCCTTTACAACAAGTCTAGCCTTGTACCATTTTTTTCTCCATCTTCTTTCTTCAACTTGTAAACCCATTTATTATGCAATTCTCTTTTTCCTGCAGGCAGTTGAACCAAGTCCCAAGTATGGTTATTTACCAATGAATACATTTCCTCTTTCATTCCTTTCTCCCACTTCTTTTTGGTATCTACCTCCATTGCCTCTTCATAGCATTCTAGTTCACAAGAATTAGTCAACAATAAATAATACAATGAAGAAGAGTATCGTTTAGGGGGTCTACTTAACCTAGTAGATATTCTAACACCACTTGCATGAGCTTGAGGTACTTGTTTCTCCTATTATTGTACAATTTGATTTTTTGGTTGCTTTGGAATTTCTTTTTTAGTGATCTCACCAAGCATTGTGTATTCTGGTTTTTATTTTTCATGTTTCTTTCCCCGCGACTAATCTTTGTACATGACCTTCTCATTCAATATGACATCTCTACTCCTAATTATTTTGTTATTTTCATAATCCCATAAGTGATAACCAAAATCATTAACACAATATCCAATAAAGGTACACTTCTTGGATTTTTCCTTAAGATTTGTTCTATTTTATTTATCAATATGGACAAATGTTTCACAACCAAAAGTCTTCAAAATAGAATATTTTACCTTTTTACCTGTTGATTCCTCCTCTGGAACTCTACCATCCAAATCTATTGAAGGTCCTCTGTATATTAAGTAAAAAACAATATCTACATCATCTGCCTAGAACTATAAGGTAAAACCAACATGCAATCTCATACTCCTTGCAATATCAATGACTAAGTAATTATATTGTCTTGCGCCATTTAAAATAAAGTAGATTCCTCTTGTGTCTTGAGTAATATTGATGTATGGTTGATTGAGCATTTAGATTTCTCTTGCGCCATGAATTATATCAATGTATGAATGCTTGATTATTTAGATTTCTCTTGCGCCATGAATAATAATGATGTTGATTGATTGAGCTAGTTGGATTTTGACTTGATTGTGTTAGTGGGATTTATACACCTCCTTGTTCCTCAGAACAGTTGTTAGACCTGAGACCTTAAGTGGTCAAAATCAATCGGATGAATCGTGGGATTAATCCTTGCTTATGTGTCTTGGAGGTCCTAACCATGTAGGTTAGGTTGGCCAGGTAGTTCTTTTAAATTCTCAGTGACATGGTTGATCATTCAATTGTATATTGATTCATTCGATCATGATGTGTTGATTGAGTTGGTATTTATTATGATTATGCATTGATTAAGTGTGTGTATTAGTTATGTTGATACGTTGAACTACATCACTACTCTTTTTTATGTGTTGATATTGTGTCATTGTCATTTAAGTTAATGCATTAGATTCTATCATTATTTATTACAAGGATGTGCCCCTCATAATTATTTTAAATTATGATGTCATGTTGATTATGCATTATTATGAATTATGTGTGGACATCAATTTTCTAATGGTTTAAAAAAAAAATATCGGTTGTACATCACTATTTGTTGTCATAATGGAGGGGTTGTTACACTCCCCCCACACCTCATTAATATCATCCCTTGGAATATCCAAGGCATAAATGGAAAAATAAAACATAGGCTTCTCAAGGACAAAATAAAAGAAGAAAACTCCTCAATTATGATTATTCAAGAAACTAAGTGCTCCAACAATATTCTTTTAAATTTGGTCCCCAAAATATGTATGGGATCCTAAGAAATCTCCATTAATTATCACAGTGCTACATAGGGATTGGCTCTTTTATAAAACCCAACTGAAATATCAATGACCATTTTCTTTTTAACCCGACGATTCATGTCAACAAGATTTCAACTTGTTGGTTTAGATCAATCAAGTTTTTTTACTAATGTATTTGAAACCCATAGAGTTTCAAAAAAGATCCACTTTTTGAATCCATTCAGTAACTCAATAATATTATTAGGTAAAATTATTGGGTATTCAGACGAGACTTAAACGTAATAACCTCCCTAGAAGAAAAAAGAGGGGGCATTATAATAATAGATCAAGACTCACACCTTTTCAAAGATATCATACAACAATAAAAAATGATATATATATTGGCATGATAAATGGTCTACACACCTAGAAATTGGCATGATAGAGAAAATTATGTAGCATGAATAATTGACCACTTTCTAATCTCAAAATCCCTCATGTTGTCATTAGTTCACTTAGAAACTCTTATACTCTCAAGCGCATGATGGAACCATTGGCCCATAAAACTGGTGATTGACATGAGAGGTATCCCCCAAAACCATCCCTTTTTCTTTTAATTTCTTCGGCTATCCCACCAATATTTCTAGGAAAACATTCACCAATGGTGCTCTAAGACTCATAGTGAAGCAAGATCACCCATGTCCAACTTCCAATAGACGATCAAGCATATCAAACACCCCCTTAAACAATAGAAATAAGAATAATTCAACAACATTTTTAAATCCAAGAGATAACTTGAAAGTCATGTGGAACACCTTCAATAGTTTATTATCATTGAAGTTTGAATAGATCGATTGCTAAAATATGAGACTTCCCTTGAAGGTCATCTAAACGAATGCGACCAGAAAGAGAAGTTGGTATGGAAATAGAAATCAATAATACAATGGATCAAATAAGGGGGAAATAATTATAATTTTTGCCAAATATATATCATACAATGCCGACATATAACATAATTAATACAATAAAATAAATCCTTGGAAACCCCCCTAAGAATCACGAGGATATCAAAAAGGAGTTAATTCACTACTTTAAATCACTCCTCTTAGAACCAAAACTACATAGAATATTGTCCATTCAAAAAATAACCACTCATATTCCCAAACTTATTTATTAGGAGATAAATGATGCACTTCTTAGACTAATTTCCATGGAGGAAGTAGAGAATGCACATATGGAAATGCCAAAATGAAAATCACCAGGTCTGAATGGATTTACAATTGACTTATTTCAAGCTTGATGGAAGATAAACCATGATTTTTTGGATTTAGTGGAGGAATCTCGCAAATTATCAAATTTCATACCATCCCTTGATGCTACCTTATTGACCCCGATTCCTAAAGAAGACAAAGTGAAGGACCACAATAAATTCACACCAATTTCCCTCTACAATGTAGTCTTTAAAATCATCTCCAAAGTCATAGAGAACCTCTTAAATTTGATCATTCCCACCCTAATCTCTCTGAAGAAAATGTGATACATAGGAGGGGAAAATATTCATGATCACATAATCTTGGTTCATGAAATTATTTACTCTCTAAAATCCACCAAATCGCCAGGTATGCTCATTAAAATAGACATTTCCAAGGCCCTTTACAAACTAAGTTAGTAGTATATCCAACATGTTCTATTTTCCTATGGTTTCTACCATATATGAATCAAATTCATATTGTCCTTTATCTCTTCATCCTTGTTCTCTATTACGGTAAATGGATCCCCCTCAAAAACAAATTCCTCTTCCTGTGGTATTCGTTAAGGAGGCCTCCTTTCCCATTTCCTTTTCATCCTTATGGTTGAGGGTCTAGATCAAGTGATAAAAGTTGTTGTATCAATAAAAATGATCAGAGGTTTAATATTATTTGGGGATGACCTATTGGTTTCTCATTAGAAATTTGTGGATGACACCATTCTCATGGGCACTCGAACTACTTAGGAATCACAAGCCATCAAGAAGGTCCTCTATGAATTCATGTAATCTTATGGCACCTAAATCAATCAAGGTAAATCTCAACTTATTTTCTTTAATGCTCCTCTTTCTATTCAACTACATATTTCTAGGATTCTCAGTTTGTAATGGAGATCCCTTCTGTCCAAATATCTAGGTGTGCCACTGGTAGAGAATTCTCTTCACAATTCCTCCTAGGAATATTTGTTCTCTATATTGGAACACAAAGTATCCAATTGTTCCTTCTTCTCACTCAAAATCCCAGGCCATTTAATCCTTCTCAAATGTTTTCTTTAGGAAATTCCATTATATATCTTATCTCATTGCACCTAAACACATTCTAAATTCAGTGAATAATATGAAGAAATTATTCCTTTAGAGTGGTATGAAAAATGAAAGGAAGTGGGATTTGGTCTTTGAGACATGAAGATTATCATTTCTACCCTTGGAGCCAAAACACGATGGAGATGGCTTCAACGAAATGGTGAATTGTGGAGTAGAATATGGCATAGAAATTATTTCCTTCACTTCCAAGCATGACCTCATCCATATGGAAGGAAATATTCCAGGGTCGTTGAATTGGAACTTAGCTTGGAGCAACAAATAATTGATCAAATATTATAATTTCTAGGAGGTAAGAAATGGGGCTCATACCCTATTTTGGGACAATGCTTAACAATAAATCCCTGCTTGGAAAAATATAGAGGACCTTCAATCCCTTATAAATAACATGATCAATCAAGAAAAAAAATGGCTTCATCAATATTTGATGCCTTAACTTTCAAAGATCCAATGGAGATATTTTATCCCCAGGGAGAAATGGCATCCTATCCCACCTAATCATGATTGAGAAGGCTTCTAGCAAGAATTATCAAGCCAGGAAATCAAAATCGAGGAAGGATTGAACAAACCTCCATTGGGATATAAAAGGAAAGGTTTCTTCAATATCAAAGAATATTACTATTTATCTTCAATTCATTAGGTGCAACATAAGCAAGAATTATGGGTAAGGATATGGAAGAGGAACTTATGGTCTAAGGTATCTTTTTTTCTCTCGCTACTGGCCCATAATAAAATATTGATTCAACGATATCATAATATTTCTACATTTATTCAGTCATATCAAACATATAAGGGAAATAAATTGGTCATTTCTTGTGAATTCAATTCCTATCACATGAAAAACACCATACATTAATAATGAATATGTTCCCAAGTCTTGGATAAGGATTATATTAATGAGGAAACCATATATATGATATTTGAAGAATATGGGAATGAATCTCTATAGGACCTCTATCCTCTTCTCATAATTTGTCTCTTCCTCTATGAGCTCTATTGATCTGGCATGCCCCAATATTTTATTTATAGGATTCACACAATATTTTACATAACTAGGTCATAGTGTTAATAGGGGACTTTTGGAGGTACTCCCTAGTCCATAAATGGCTCCAAAGCTATTTTTCGGCCTCATTTGGGTGTCTTGTCATGGTACACCTTGGGTTGGAAGTGAGTGAGGCCTGACCAAAATCATTAATACATCATTTTTGCATCAGCGTGTGTTTCTATGGAGATGGTCACAACCCACACAATTTGTGCATATTTCACTATGTTGTCCAGTGAAGATGTGAACAAGAATTCTTTTAGGAGACTATACATAAATTCAGGGAACCATTTGTATAATTTTTTGACTTGCTGAATGAAGAATGCTAATGTTGGAGGCATTTTGGTTGATATTTTTCACTGGTACTTTCTTCAACCATTGTCAACATTGTTGTGAATTATTTTTTAGTGATAAGAGTTAAATTATTTTTACGACTCTTCGTGTTGTATAAAGGTTCTCTTTGGAGAGGCCCTAGTAGGATAGCTTGTTTGGAGTTGGTTTCTTCCTTGAATGTCATTTATTATACAACATTTACATTATTTTATTAATCATTGAAATCTAGAATCCATATGTCTACTAAAGGATTATTCTGAGGTAACTCTAAGCAACAAATATTTGTGAAAAATTGAGGGTTAACCCCTCTAGAAAAAGATCCATATTGAGGCGTAAAGAGGGGAGGTTTTATATAATCCTCATAAGGTTACTTGGAATTTTTCCCTCACTCGGAACAATATGAGGAACAACACTTCCATCCCTTTTTCTAGCTCTCCCTCCATCCCTCCATATTTCACNCCCCCCTTCTAGTACTCTCTCTCACTCTCTCCATCCTTTCCTCTCTCTCTATGTCTCCCCTTCTCTCCCTAGTCCATCACTCTCTCCCTCTTTCTCCCCTTCTCTCCCACCTCCACCAGTCACTCTATCTTTGTCTCTCTCTCCCTCCACCCATTTCTCTCTCTCCTCCATCCACATGTTTCTCTCCCTCCTCTACCCCCCTATCTCTATCACCCTCATCTCCATTCCTCTCTCTATATCCCCATTTATCTCTTCACCTCTCTATTTCTATCCTTTCTGTCACTCTCACTCTCTATCTCTCTCCTATCAATTTTAACATGCACTCTATGAGACTAATTTTTCAGATTTGAAAACTGCATCCTAGTGAACTAACAATAAACCCTAGTTGTTATTGCTAAACAATTTTACACTGAAAAATAATTGACTGAAAATATATGTAGCAAAAACAACAAGATTGAATACATGAATCATCAATACAAATGAGACACAAATTTCAGTTCTACAACCTTGTTAACTTGAGAAATTCTAAGGGACAAAATAGCTCTGCCAACCACTACAATCTATCCAAATATGAGGAAAACCTTATCCTCTCAACCAACATAACTATTACCAAAGTCTAAGGGTAACCTTGTCCTCCAAAAATCATACAAATCAGAAAACCAAACCTCAACAATTTACTTGAAACTTCCTCTTCCCACAAATCTATTGTAGACCACCTTATTGCAACATGTGTACATACATGATTTGCTCTAAAAACCCATGTATATAGGAATGTTTCCACTACAAGATGTGTACATACATGATTTTTCCTTTTGTATCCTATATACGTACATGTTTCTCCTTCCTGCAACTCATGTACAAGTACATAAAACCCTTGTACAGACACCTTCATAAAATTCTCTCCCTACAAATTCTCTTCCTATAGGCCATATTTTGCACCATGCAAAATTTTCCTTTACTAAAAAACATCAAGCCACCTAGCACAAGTACAGACTCACTTATGCTAACTCCATTCATCTACAATGAGAAAATGTCAAAGTGACCTCTCTCCTTTATATACAATTCCAATGAGTGATTTTAGGAACCCCTTATAAACTCAACAATTAATTAGAATATTTTATTCCTCTTTGTGGGTGTGAAATCCTATCATAAGCCCACAATTCCCATCAAATTTCCCATGAGTCCCTAGCCTCATTTCAGGGATGATTTCATTGAAACAAAAGGCTAATTTTGTGCCAAAGAAGGTTCCCACGTGCTCAATATACCTTGGCCTCTTATGGGAATACCTATTGAAAATAGAATAAACAAAACTCCCTCTTAGCATGGGAGGTATCCCATCAACCACCATTTATATGTAACTTTTTCTTCCACACTAGAAGTGACTATGTCTCTTCTACCACAAATGCACTCCAATCATTCTAATTGGTTTCCCCCTCTACCATCGAAGAAGATCCTTCTCTCTAGTCATCATGTCTGAATACATCCTATTGAGGGGTCTAAATTTCATTTATATCAGTAGTAGGAATCACACCCAGAGATGAGGCCCAATTATACTCTTCCATATTTGTATTAGTGTGATTCTTCATATTTATGATCCAATGTGTTTCAATGGTATTTAAATGTTGTATCTCACTATGTATCTCTTTTTGGGATTTTTTTCTTTAATATTCAAATATGCAAGAAATATAAATAACTTAGATGGGTAAATATGAAGAAAATCAGGCACAGGATAACCCTTGTCTAGTGGTATGTAAACACTATATGACCCTAACCAATATTAGCAATAATACTATCATTAATCAAACACAAATCAACCATAAATAGTTTTTCATATTGTTCCCATATAATACATTAAAACAACATTGAATTTAAACCAATATTCATTCAACAACTATAATCATTTAAGATAACTTAACATAATCATAATCTTACTAAAATGCATGTATTTGATAATTCTTTACGAAACAATCCACATATCGATTTTTATCCACAAGATTGGAAAAAAATTGTCTTCGGTTGTGTCTGAGATTCTATATCAAACATCAAAATAATTCTTTCTTTAACTCCTAAGTTCTTACCAAGACCACCGAACGTCCAAAATGATGTCGATGTATTTATTTATAAAAAATAAACATAGTAAAAATAACTTAATAGTTCACTTAAAGTAAATAAAATAGATAGTAAGGAGAACTCATCCATGTGCATGCTCCAGTAATCTTTTCATCATCTCAAAGGATTTTCTTTTTCATACTTGGACCACTGGATGAAAATATCTTCATAGGTATAAAGATATGGGAATCACTATTGTTCCATTGGTGTGTTGATGCCATCTTTCATTTCTATCACCCTACACTTGAACTAGTCCATTTTGGCACTCAATTACTGCAAAATCATCGATGCCCATATCAACCTGTTGATGAACTTTCTCACTTGTCACTTTTCCAATGTTGTAATCTAAAGGTCATTGGATTTGAAATTAGATTCTTTCTGATCGCGTTTATTGACTATTTCGTTGAGGTCTTCGAAGTCTTTGGGCACACTGAACTCAAGGAGTTGAATGTCTCCCATTTTTTATTTATCTTATCCCAATTCCTAAGATATTCTTCCCACCTATCCTACATATTTTGATATGTTTCTATCACCAAATGGGTGCAATACTCTACAACTTTCTGGAATTTTTCCAAGTTATCATCTATGAGCATCCTGATGTCATGATCCTCTTCACCTCGAACCTTATAAATTTCCTGGATATATTCGATATGAGCCAAGGTCTTGTGTGAATTTTCATACCATATCATCATTTCCTTATGGGATATCACTCCTAGCGAAGTATCTTCCTGGTAGTTCACAAATTGAGCGATAAAAATGTCTCTCTGCAATTTAAATTTATTGCAACCTTCTTGGAACTCTTATTATGAAAAGGATCATATGAGTAGTGTCTTGGTAATACTCTGTTTGATGTCAGATATTCTCAAGTTCTCTCCTCATGGAATATACCTCTCAATTTGTTACGGGAAAATCCTCCTATACTGGGTCTAAGGTAAAGGAAGAGCACTAACTCCCTTAAAACATTATTCTACCCTTAAGATACTGCAAAACCATCTAAACAAAGTGAGTTAATGAGTGCACCTTTAGTCTTTGTGGTTGGTGTAGACCTCTTTTTCTTTTTGTGGCCTCCTAAATTGTGGATCTCCTCCCAAAGATGACCTGCAAAAGATTATAAATACGATGCAACAACATATGCAAACTATACTAATCACTTTAAAATTTTAGACATATATATAAATTCACAAATTAACAAAATCATATAAACATAGGGTTTTGGGACAAGGATAAACTCTTTTATTCAATTTCAAGATAAAAAGGATTACAACCTTTCTTCGAAACCGCTCCACGAATCAAGTATGATATCCTCTATCATGGCTCCAAGTGCATGAATCCGACATTAGCTTCTCACAATCGACATATCTCCAAGGGAAGGAGGAAGGGTTGCATAAGGAGAAAGGCTAGAGGGGAAGGCTGAGGTTGAAATTGAGAATAGTATGGAAATATTGGGTGAAGAAAGGGAAGGTATTTTGGAAGTGTTTTCTTATTCTCTTCCTCACGTTCATAAATGACTCTACAAGACCTATTTTTATATGAGAAAAATATGGTTATTCGGTTTTGGGGATGGGATACAAGGGGTCAAATAGTTAGGAAACCCTCCATAGTCCGTAAAATCCACCCAATTTCGTGCAATTTTATATATTTTGCAACTTCTGGAGGTAAATTTGGGCTATCTAGCATGCAAAACGCATGTGTATGCACGCTAACTAGCATGCATCATGTGTGTGTATGCGGGCTATTAGTGCAACAGGACGTGTACACTATCTAAAAAATTGTTTTCTAAAAGGAAGCCTCAACAATATTTTGGAAAAGTATGTAATGGAAGGGCCAATGTGTTGTATGCATAGATAAGGAATTTTGGACTATAACAGATGCCCCTTAATGTGTGAGGTCGGAAGAGAAATTGATGGATGAAATACATTACAACATCTTTAGACAATGGGAAGGCATAGAGTTGAGTGATCCTGAGACGAGTGTTTATGATTGTTCGATTTGAAAAATAATGATAATCTCTCTGAGACAAGCATACCCATACTCGGGATGAAACAAGAATGGATGCCAATCAAGTACATTGTAGATCCATGTCATATATGACTACTAGATAAAATATAAATTTCCATATAAAGTGAAGCCATGAACAATACACAATGGATATACATCTCAATATCATTTGAAGATATACAAATACAATATGATGTACATATTAAAGAAGAATTGATGCCCATGGCTAGAGATGAGAACTTCATAGCTAAAGAAACAACTTCAATATCTTCAAAATCTCAGGTAGGAGTACCATAGGATTGTAATATTCACTACCGTAAGGTATTCAACATGCTTTCGGGGAAAGACTAGAGGATCTCGATCATCAGGAACATAACTTCATTGATTTTGAATCCGAACTTGACTGGAATATTGGGATGGATGACTAATGAAATTCAAGAGATAAGCAGTAGAATGATCGAATCAGGTTGGATAAAACTTCCCTTGGACAAAATAACATCAAAATGATGAGACTCAGGAAGCATAGTATTGACATAATTCTGTGATACAGGAGGCACCGTAAACTCTCTAAATGTTTGGAAGAGTAACCAAATGGAGGAGGAAACAAATCTATGTAATGAGAACACCTTCCTAAGACCATACTATATCCCAATGCTTGGTGAACAAATGGAAATATCTTCTTTTTTGAAGGTGTTAGCTCCCAAAATGAACCCGTCCCTATGGTCGCATTTTGTGGTGGATAGCATGGCTATTGGTAGTTTTCTCAAATTTAGTTTTGAGTTTTTCTAGCTGCAAGACTTAGGTTTTGATTTTTGTCTTAGAAATAAAATGACCTATAAAGGTCTTCTCTTTAAAATTTTCATAAAATGCTTTCAACAGCTAACGTGTGTTTAAAAGATGATGGTTAGCTGGTGAAAGTGGTCACTTTCAACAGCTAAGGAGCATTTCTCAAAGGTTGTTAACTGGTGAAAGTGAAAATTTTCAAACATCCAAAGAAGCATTCTCACGGGTTGTGCACTGGTGAAAGTGATGACTTTCAACAGCTAAGGAGAATTTCTCACGGGATTGTGCGTTGGTGAAAGTGGAAGTTTTCAACAGCCAAGGAGCGTTTTTCACGGGCTATTAGCTGGTGAGAGCGGGAATCACGTGCGTTTTATCCACGTTTTGAAAATCAAATGATGATACGATCAACCCACGTCATGCAAATCAAGAAGGATGCGCCGGTAAAGTTGGGTAATGATGGAAACTCTAGTTTGCATGTTGAAATAGGATTACAAAGCAGATATTGTTCAGTGACGCATGCTTCAAACTCATGGCATCAGAAATGGAAAATCCAAATCCATTATCGCAAGGACGGGAGCTGTACTACCTGGCTGACAACATCAAATCAGTTCGTCACTTCCCCAATATGCATCGTTCATGAATTTTTGTCAAATTTCTAATGTTGAAAGACAGAGCCGAGTGCTTTCACCAGCGCAAGACCTCGGCCCGGATAGCACTTTGTTGTGTTGTATGTGCAGAATCGTTTCGTATTTTGGGTTGTAGATGGCGAGGAGACAGAGTGGGTCTTTACTAAGAAAAGAATTGGACAGTCTGTCCTTCCTATTAGCGATAAAAAATGCACTGGCATTTTTGAAAGAATGGTGCTTAAACTTGAAGGGAAATTTTCAATCCCTTCCCAAGATCCAAATGAAGATTTGAAAACACCATTGGAAATATTAGGATTTCTAGATGTCGATCGACTATTCAAACATGAAAAACGGATTTTCTATGACCGAGAAATTTGATTTTGAAAAATCTGCTCTTTTCACCAGCTAATTCGCCAAAAAATTTACTAGTTAGCTGGTGAAAGCATCGCCTTTCACCAGCTTAGGAGCGGATTTGTCGGTAAATAAGCTGGTGAAAGCCTATCACGTCCAGAATGTTACGGTTTTCACCCAGATCATAAATTTTTGCATGAGAATGAATTGAAACCTCTTCTAAGGATTTATTAATGAATTATCAAATCTATCTAATCAGCCACTTTTGGAAAATGAAGAGAAGAAAAGGTATACAAATGTCATTTACCATCTTTAAAAGAGGCAGAATTTCAGGGTTTGGGAGCCACATCACATAATTCAAATTTCATTATCAGATTATCAAACCAGAGAGCCTTGGGAGGCTGAGCTACACATCATCAGATTTCAACCTAGGATTCGAGGTAGCAATTAAAGGAAAATTTTCCTGATTATATGGAAGAGTATCTCTGTTTTGAGATATCCCTTTTTAAAGACAGCTGGAAGCATGTTTGTAACTCAAGATTTCAAAGGCAGTTCGAGATCTTTATCATCCAGATTTTTCCAGATTTTAAAATAGCCTTGACTCCATCTTTCCAACATTCGAGATTTTCAAGATAGTGTTGTCAGGATTTCTTTTATATATAGTTTTGTTTGTACAAGTGCTGATGATTGTAACTCTTTTCTAATTTTAGAGAGCAGAAGGTTGACTTGAGCCTTTAGAGGATAAAGAGTATCCTTTCCTATATAAACATAGGTAAAAGGAGTTTCTAAGGGGTTTTTTTTTGGGAATACAAAAATGATATATTGTAAACAGGCCCATAGATGCTAATACTAAATCACAGATTTCTCTCTCTTTTGATGCCAGTTTTTCCACCTTCTTTCTATACTGTTATTGAGTTGTCTAGCCTTGAATGAATGTTATCTCATTGTTTGGCTCATAATTTGGTAAACAGTTTATTTATTGTTTATTAGACCCTACATGGTGTATTGGTTTATAATCAATTTGTTCTTCACCCACTTAAAGTTATCTACTGATTATCAATATTTGAGAGAACTGGTTCATTTGATTACCATCTTGACTATCTGAATACCATATTTGAATTGAGTTATCCCATTGATCCATTTACGCAAAATACAAAAACATTTTTACTTGAAGTTACCAAGCACCTTTGGTCTACAACCACAAAGGGTTTCTTGGAGTGATAACAAATNAGGTATACAAATGTCATTTACCATCTTTAAAAGAGGCAGAATTTCAGGGTTTGGGAGCCACATCACATAATTCAAATTTCATTATCAGATTATCAAACCAGAGAGCCTTGGGAGGCTGAGCTACACATCATCAGATTTCAACCTAGGATTCGAGGTAGCAATTAAAGGAAAATTTTCCTGATTATATGGAAGAGTATCTCTGTTTTGAGATATCCCTTTTTAAAGACAGCTGGAAGCATGTTTGTAACTCAAGATTTCAAAGGCAGTTCGAGATCTTTATCATCCAGATTTTTCCAGATTTTAAAATAGCCTTGACTCCATCTTTCCAACATTCGAGATTTTCAAGATAGTGTTGTCAGGATTTCTTTTATATATAGTTTTGTTTGTACAAGTGCTGATGATTGTAACTCTTTTCTAATTTTAGAGAGCAGAAGGTTGACTTGAGCCTTTAGAGGATAAAGAGTATCCTTTCCTATATAAACATAGGTAAAAGGAGTTTCTAAGGGGTTTTTTTTTGGGAATACAAAAATGATATATTGTAAACAGGCCCATAGATGCTAATACTAAATCACAGATTTCTCTCTCTTTTGATGCCAGTTTTTCCACCTTCTTTCTATACTGTTATTGAGTTGTCTAGCCTTGAATGAATGTTATCTCATTGTTTGGCTCATAATTTGGTAAACAGTTTATTTATTGTTTATTAGACCCTACATGGTGTATTGGTTTATAATCAATTTGTTCTTCACCCACTTAAAGTTATCTACTGATTATCAATATTTGAGAGAACTGGTTCATTTGATTACCATCTTGACTATCTGAATACCATATTTGAATTGAGTTATCCCATTGATCCATTTACGCAAAATACAAAAACATTTTTACTTGAAGTTACCAAGCACCTTTGGTCTACAACCACAAAGGGTTTCTTGGAGTGATAACAAATTGGCGTCGTTGTCGGGGAGAGGAGATTGAAGCTCAGCTTCCTTGGGACACGACATAGATCCATCTTTGATGATAGATAAAGCCTGGACATTCACTTGGTTGTAATTTTCTATTTGGCGACTCCACGTTCAAATACTCCACTGGGGAGGATCTTGTTGATAAAAGATGAAGAGGCTAAAGTCAAGATCTAGGTATCAGTTCATTATTTTTCTTCATGAACTGTTGTTTTTCTTCATAAGCTCTTTCATACTTTTCCCTGCGCGTGTAAAGAGAATTTTTTTTTTCTTTGTATATTTAGAAAATCATCATCCTTATTGTATATATCCATCTTTAGAAGAGGAAATCTTGCAGCCCTGCATTGTAGATGTAGATTCGGTAACTTTACCTAAGACCATTCACAAATATTATCATTGTATTTCTTTTCCTTCAGAATCTGATCAGCCATGTGACCTTGAAAAGATAAAAGTTGTTTCAGACCCTATCCAGATCTCAGCCTCTCTGGCCATAATTTTTGAACTTGATCAACAACTTACCATCTCTCATGATCAACCCAGAGATTTTCAAGATAAGATCTGGATGAAGATGTTCAAACCTTTACATCTACGCCATCTTCTTCATCCTTATTCTGATGACTGTTATGAATATCTCCCTTTGTTTTCTGGAGAGAATCAAGCTTCAGTCGAGAGACACGTGGAATCCTTTTTGGATTTTGTTGATCGTTTTTCAATTGCACATGAAGATGTGATCATGAGAATGTTTTCAAAATCTTTGATCAAAGATGCTACTACATGGTTTAAGGGTCTAAGAGATGATTCAATTGGCTCTTGGATTGAGTTCTCTAATGCTTTCCTGAAATATTGGGGCGAATACAAATCTCTAGATTCTTACCTCGTTGATTTCTATGCTTTGAAACGAGAGAAGGATGAAGCCTTCCCTATTTTCAATAGAAGGTTTTACCGTGTTTATCATGACATGTCTTCGGAGGTCCGACCTACAGAAACATTTTCCATGATATATTATATTATGGGTCTTCATCCAGATCTTGTCCTTCTTCTGCTAGAATAGAACTCTCCATCCTTAACCCAGTTATTTGAAAATGCTCAATAAGTAGAGGAGAACATTTGTGCTTCTCGAAGGATCCGGGGTCGAGATTTCTTTGAAAATCTATAAGCACATGAGCAAGAAGAATGTCATTATACCTCAGATTTTGAGTAGGAGAATAATGAGGTTGGAATAGTTTTAGAACAGCAGCGAGTATGTGAGCTCTTTTTAGATTCGGATATGAATTTTCCAACAGTTTCAGAGTACTCCAGAGACAAGTATGAATCTAAAGTTTATGATCAATTTGCAAATCAGAATGAATCTATGATAACCAATGATTGCATTGAAAACTACATGTTCCTAGCTAATCATAATCCTTGTCATTTAAACATTGTTCTATCATCATACGCTGAGGATTGTTCTGAAGAAAACAGTAAGTATGAAGCAGATAAGGAACAACAGCCTGAATGTGAGTACATTTTAGATTCAGAATTAGATTCTTCAGTATGTGAAGAGTTTTCCATAGATAGCTATGCTTGTGAAGTTTATGATCAATTTGTAAATCAAGAAGGGCCTCTGATGATTGATGATTGCGTAAGAAATTATATATTCTTAGCTGATCCTAATTCATGGGATGGAAATCTTGTTTTGTTGTCCTTTTGTGAGCATTATTCTGATAAGGAAATTGTAAATTTTGATGATCACGAGTTGATCTCAAGAGGAAAAGAAGATGATCGGTATTCTTGTAGAGAAATAATCATGGTTGAGCAAGAGGTTACCATGGACATGCATCTTTTTCCCGAGGAGCAACATGTTTCTTATTTTCTTTTCAAGGATCCAGTAGCAGTTTTCATGGATCTATACTTTTCAAAGAACCTGAAAATTTCAGATTTTCTTAGCTTGCCAGTGTTTATGGGTAAGTATGATTTCCTAAAAATCTCCTTGTCAATGTGGTTGCATGTTCAACATCATTTGTTGATCAGTAATAAAGACAATATTTATTCAGTGTTCAAATTGCTTGGATGGCTACTATGGAAATCAGCATTCACTTAACAAATGGCAGAGCTGGTTAGTGTAGAAGTAGGCAGAGGAATAAGCTTTCCATACAAGCAAATGAGATCTTTTTCAGTTGTTGATTTCATGAATAAGCAGGACAGATCACAGGCAGGTTACAGGCAAGCTACAGTTAGACTACAGGTTTGCTGAAGAATAGTTGCACAGACCAGATGACTCCATGCCCAATGCTAAAGTCTACTGAAACTACTAGGTTCTTGGTCACCTCATAGGGAGATGCCCATCCCAGTGGGAGCCAAATTTTAGCTCCCAAAATGAAACCGTCCCTATGGTCGCATTTTGTGGTGGATAGCATGGCTATTGGTAGTTTTCTCAAATTTAGTTTTGAGTTTTTATAGCTGCAAGACTTAGGTTTTGATTTTGGTCTTAGAAATAAGATGACCTATAAAGGTCTTCTCTTTAAAATTTTCATAAAATGCTTTCAACAGCTAATGCATGTTTAAAAGATGATGGTTAGCTGGTGAAAGTGGTCACTTTCAACAGCTAAGGAGCATTTCTCAAAGGTTGTTAACTGGTGAAAGCGAAAATTTTCAAACATCCAAAGAAGTGTTCTCATGGGTTGTGCGCTGGTGAAAGTGATGACTTTCAACAGCTAAGGAGCATTTCTCATGGGATTGTGCGCTGGTGAAAGTGGCAGTTTTCAACAGCCAAGGAGCGTTTTTCACGGGCTATTAGCTGGTGAAAGCAGGAATCACGTGTGTTTTATCCACATTTTGAAAATCAAATGATGATACGATCAACCCACATCATGCAAATCAAGAAGGATATGTCGGTAAAGTTGGGTAATGAAGGAAACTATGGTTTGCACGTCGAAATAGGATTACAAAGTGGATCTTGTTCAGTGATGCATGATT
This sequence comes from Picea sitchensis, assembly GCA_010110895.2. Taxonomy (NCBI): domain Eukaryota; kingdom Viridiplantae; phylum Streptophyta; class Pinopsida; order Pinales; family Pinaceae; genus Picea; species Picea sitchensis. The sequence goes on from SNQJ01S0039219.1 coordinate 100,051, forward strand.
CACACTCATGGCATCGGAAATGGAAAATCTAAATCCATTATCGCAAGGACGGGAGCTATACTACCTGGCTGACAACATCAAATCGGTTTGTCACTTCCCCAATACGCATCGTTCATGAATGTTTGTTAAATTTCTAATGTTGAAAGACAGAGTAGAGTGCTTTCACCAGTGCAAGACCTCAGCCCGGATAGTAGTTTGTTGTGTTTTATGTGCAGAATCGTTTGGGATTTTGGGTTTCATATGGAGAGGAGACGCAGTGGGTCTTTACTAAGAAAAGAATTGGATAGTCTGTCCTTCCTGTTAGTGATAAAAAATGCACTGGCATTTTTGAAATAATGGTGCTTAAACTTGCAAAGAACTTTTGAATCCCTTCCCGAGATCCAAATGAAGATTTGAAAACACCATTGGAAAGATTAGGATTTCTATATGTTGATCAACTATTCATGCATGAAAAAAGTATTTTCTATGACCGAGAAATTTGATTTTGAAAAATCTGCTCTTTTCACCTGCTAATTCGCCAAAAATTTTGCTAGTTAGTTGGTGAAAGCACCGCCTTTCACCAGCTTAGGAGCAGATTTGTCGGTAAGTAAGCTGGTGAAAGCCTGTCACGGCCAGAATTTTATGGTTTTCTCCCAGATCGTGAATTTTTGCATGAGAATGAATTGAAACCTCTTCTAAGGATTTATTAATGAATTATCAAATCTATCTAATCAGCCACTTTTGTAAAATGAAGAGAAGAAAAGGTATACAAATGTCATTTACCATCTTTAAAAGAGGAAGAATTTCAGGGTTTGGGAGCCACATCACATAATTCAAATTTCATTATCAGATTATCAAGCCAAAGAGCCTTGGGAGGCTGAGCTACACATCATCAAATTTCAACCCAGGATTCGAGGTAGAAATTAAAGGAAAATTTTCCTGATTATATGGTAGAGTATCTCTGTTTTGAGATATCCCTTTTTAAAGACAGCTGGCAACATCTTTGTAACTCAAGATTTCAAAGGTAGTTCGAGATCTTTATCATCCAGATTTTTCCAGATTTTAAAATAGCCTTGACTCCATCTTTCTAGCATTCGAGATTTTCAAGATAGTGTTGTCAAGATTTCTTTTATATATAGTTTTGTTTGTACAAGTGTCGGTGATTGTAACTGTTTTCTAATTTTAGAAAGCAGAAGGTTGACTCGAGCCTTTAGAGAATAAATAGTATCTTTTCCTATATAAACATAGGTAAAAGGAGTTTCTAAGGGGGTTTTTTTTTGGGAATACAAAAATGATATATTGTAAACAGGCCCATACATGCTAATACTAAATCACAGATTTCTCTCTCTTTTGATGTCAGTTTTTCCACCTTGTTTCTGTACTGTTATTGAGTTGTCTAGCCTTGAATGACTGTTATCTCATTGTTTGGCTCATAATTTGGTAAACAGTTTCTTTATTGTTTATTAGACCCTACATGGTGTATTGGTTTATAATCAATTTGCTCTTCACCCACTTAAAGTTATCTACTGATTATCAATCTTTGAGAGCACTGGTTCATTTGATGACCATCTTGATTGTCTGAATACCATATTTGAATTGAGTTATCCCATTGATCCATTTACACAAAATACAAAAACATTTTTACAGGAAGTTACCAAGCACCTTTGGTCTACAACCACAAAGGGTTTCTTGGAGTAATAATAGAAGGTGTTCCTTTTTCATAATTAGTCCAATTTGTTCGAAAAAGGGTTAAAATTATACCAAAAGGATGTCTCTTCAAAATTATTTTAACAAGTGTCTGAAAAGAGATTAACTATATTTTCAATTTCAAGGAGTCTGAAAAGAGATTAACTATGGAATCACAACCATTTTCTAAGTTTAGTCTCCTTAGCTTGAAAAAGTATAAAATATAACTGAGGAGAATTCTCCTGGTGAGACATGTCTGCCAAGGCATACCTTTTTCCTAGATAATCTATTGGCTGAAAAAGGGGTTAAATGTATGCCAAATAGATATGCCTTCTAGACCAATTAATGAGTGTTAAAGGAACAAGCTCAGTTGGTGATATTTCCGTATTTAGGGAGTCTAGAAAGAGTTTAACTATGGTCTCTGATGGGGTTCATTTTTCGTAGATAATCTCCAAAGCCTAAAAAAGAGATAAACCAAAACCAAGGAGAAAGGCCCTTTTTCAAAAATTTAGTCCCTCAAGCCAAAAACAAGGTTAAATTTATGCCTTTGAATACTCTCCTAGAGAACCGAAGCTCCTAGGGAATACCTTAATTTGTAAATTGTCTGTCTGGACTGAAAAGGGGGTAAAATATCGTCAAATAAATGTGCCTTCAAACTTTAGTTTGACGAGCATGAAGGGAAACACGATCGCTCGACAATATTTTTAATTTTAGAGAGTTTTAGGTAGCTAGAGAGGTAGTGGGGGGGCTAGAGGGCCCATAGTTATAATAGTAGAGGTCATTCAATGTAAGGTTGACTAGGTACACTATAGTATTAAATAAGGCCACTATGATAGTTAGATATAATAAATGTAAGAGGACTTCTTAGAAGGTTCTTCTTCTAGAAGGTTATTCCTATAGAATGTTATTTGGTGGTTGGTAGCACTATACAAAGGGGTTCAAGAAATGTAATGAGATATGAAGAGAAGTAATGTATTTGGATCTGAATCTCATTTGGATATTTCCCCCTCGAAGGGAAAGTGAACATGAGAGGATCCCTTCCATAATAGGATCCATTGTATGGTGGTTCCCTACCTCAAGGGTTTAATTATAATAAAAGTGTGGTTTATTCTATATTTTTTTGTGGATCTATTGTGTATTTACCATTTGGTGACTGGTTTGGTTTATTCATGGTTATTTCTGAATTATATTTGCATACCTATTCAGGTACTTAAAAAGTGGTGTCATAGTACATTCCTTGGTAAGAAGTGTGGACATTTTTTATTAAGTAATCCAAGGGGCTTAAAGAATAATCCAAGGGGGATTCTTTTATTAATTATTCTAAATGAGACCGAAAAGAATAAATAATCTCTCATTACATGTTGTTTTCAAAGTTTAAGTGAGCTTGAAAGACAACAAACCATTCTCATAGGGAGTCCCTCGAGTACAATCCATAAAAACTGAAGAAGAATGAGGCTTTGATATAAAATCATGGTGGGACTAAAAGGACTCCCAAGCCTATTGAGAAAACTCACAGAATGGATGCCAAAATATAGTAAAGTATCTACCTAGGGCATCCATGTAGAGGAAGTCTCTACCACCTAATTACGACACTTATAAAGCAGTGTAGAAGTTTTCATGTCGCACTTTGGTGTGATTGATCCTATGGCAAAGAGAAAAAGTCAACAATATGAAAAATGCAAGGTGGTGAGAACCTAACCTATATGTAAATGTCAAAAAACAACTTTTACAATGGGATTATATGAGTGTAACCCATCTCTTGAAAATAAAAAAAAATAAAAAAAAAAAATCATATTAGAATGACCCAAAGATCTCTTAAAAAGGAACTCAAGTACCCACTGAGCCAAGAATATGAAAAAACAGGACCAAACTGGGGGAAAAAGGACCAAAACGATCTATAAATAAAGGTGGAAAACTCATTTTAACCATTGCAAATTGGAAAATAACAAAAAATTCAAAAAACCCTCTTCTTCAAAACACGAATTTAAGGAGCTGCAATGGGTTAAAGATCCTCAAACTTGAACCAAGTATGTACAAATCACCTTTCCTCTCCTTTCCATTCATTCTTTGTTGCTTAATTTATTTTTTGGAGGATTCGTTCCCTAGTAAAAGGGTAGGGCCTTCCTGTACGTAGGTTGTCCACTCCTAGATCACATATGTACGTGGTAAAAGTAACATTTATCCCACGTACATACGTGATTGTCTTAAAGAAAGTCTTTGTACATCTCTTTTATTTTTCAAAAGAAATGAAATAATGGGCTAACCTAATAAAATAAAAAAATGCAATAGGATGTATGTTCATTGGCGAGAAAGGGATCATGAAGATTTATATTTCTTGGTGGAGGAGGATACAAGGGCCATTTTTGTACCACGGGGACTAAAAATTATGAAAAAGGACAACCTTGGAGTCACATTTAAGTTCTTTTCAGACTCTCTAAACATGAAAAACCACCAAGTTTTCTTTCTATGGAATCGATAAACTACACATTGAAGGGCCCATCTGGGAGCAAACCCTTACTTATTTTAGTTTTTTAAACAAAGGAAGAGAAAATTACCAAAGATGAGTTATATAGAGCATGTGTTATCCTCCTTGAGCTCGTTAAATTAAAAATAGGTACTCATCTATCTGGATGGGGGAAAAAATTGAAAGAAGTGGGTCAAGTTTCTTGAGAAATTTTGTAAACAGATCTTGCAGTCACCCTTGAACATGACACATGTTTTAACCTCCACACTAAACACTTGGATAATTCACTAAACTTCTGTAATGAACCAATCCTATGAGTCTTTCCACTCCTTTGAGTCATCCAAAGAATGTCACAACACCCGCTGCATTATGTTTTGGTCCATTTTGAGTTTTATGTTGCCAAGTCTTGTGTCGTGCCTTAGTGTTCAAGGGAAGTATTTTCCTCGAGATTCAACCATCTACTAAATTACCAGTTTTCATTTTTGTGTGTTAGTCCATACTCATTCAATTCACCATCTTACAACCCTTTTCTGTGGCAGTTTCATGTTGATGATGGGGGATACATCAAGAGCCTCCTTTGATGACTCAGTTCTCGTCGACTTCAACATATCATCCAAGAATCAGACTTAGAAATCATTTTGTACCTTGGGACCTTCATGCCTCAATGGTAGGAATCCTTGCCTCCAACAATAGGTTTACATCATAGACCTCTGATCGGATGATTCCATGAATTTTTTACCTCAACTCATTTATTCACATTCGCTGGAATGTACTAGGGTACCTTGGGAGTCATTGACATCATTGGTGATTTCCCTCGCACTTGTTAATGGTATACATAATTGACCGGTAATCAAGTGGTTTCTACCATGTTCGACATCAAATCATTTATTCACATGGCTAGATTCATATCACATCAAGATTTCAACGAATACCCTAGGTTGAGCATTCACTTTAATATATTCTTTACCTAGGTTGTGAAGGATATCATTTGAGCATACTAATACATATATGTTGTCACATAGATCCACATTGTATTGGTCTATGGATATGTTTTATCATCTCATAGATCCATTTTGTATTTTTTGTGGCTACGATCAAGTCATGTCATGGATATATGGATCCACATTGTATCATTGGTGGCCATATCCTTAGTCAGTATCATCATGGATTAGCAATGTATTTATCGATGATTGTACTTTGAGTAATTTATACTCTGAGCATAGGTATCCATACCTTGGGAATGGAAAAAATATTAACATTGTTTGATGGTTTTATGCAGCTTCTACCATGTTCCCCGACTCCATACCCTTTCTTTGAAGAATCTACAAATAATTTTGGCCATCAACTTTCATATACTAATGTCACATTATCATTGGAATAGGTGTCGTAAGTGTCACTTTCGTGTCACATAAGTGTCTCTTTCATGTCACATAAGTGTCGCATAGCGAATGAAACCATGAAAACACTTGGGGAGGTTACTGCAACACCATCCATGACTATAAGTATATCTTTAAATTTATCATCAATATACTTGGTCTATTCCCTTCAATATTGTGTGTTATTGCATGTTCTTGTCGATCTTGGTAGATGAATTTATTTAATCTAATCTCGTAGAGTAGGATTTCTTTGTCTCTCTTTGTTTTTCATTGTATTAAAGGTATCAAGTTGTGCTGAAGAGTTTGGATATCAATCTTGGATTGGGAACAGTGAGGATGAACTACAGAATAAGGTGCATAACAATCTCTTCCATCTTTTTCTCTTCCTGATTAGTTAAACTAAATTCAAATGGATGTTAGTGTCCATTTTTGTTTTTTTGTCTTGGTATTAGGGGTCTAGAATCCAAGGGAGAATTACCCTATTTACAGGGGAATTATTCCATAACACCTCTCTATCCTCCCATTTAGTACTCTCTCTCTCTCTTGCCTACTCTCCCTTTTCCTCAGACTTTGGCCCTCTCTCCCTTCCTCCCTCACTCTCTTTCCCCCCATATCCCCCTAACCACCCTCTTTCTCTCCCTCCTTTCCTCTCCCTCTATTCCCCTACTTCCTCTCTCTCCCCATTTCCCACTCTCTCTACCTCTATCCCCACCTCTCACCTACCCATATCTCTCCCCTTCTCTCATCCCTCTTCTTCTCTCTATGCATTTGTTTCTCTTTGTCTCTCTCTACCCCCTATCCTTATGATATTTTATCCCCCCTCTCTCGCTACCCCCCTCTCTCTCCCTCCTTCCATCTCCCTCTATCCTCACACACACACACACCCTCTCTCTCCATCTCTCCCCCTCTAACTCTTCCCCTGTCTCTCTATCCCTCCACTCTCTCTCTCTCTCTCTCTCTCTCTCTCTCTCTCTCTCTCTCTCTCTCTCT
>SNQJ01S0039220.1:8383-20414 GCA_010110895.2 Picea sitchensis
CACTTTTAGATGACAAAATGCAAGCCAATAATGTCTCCCTTTCTATCAGGGGTCAGATTTGAGGATGTAGGTACTACACCTTTGGTGGACAGTACACTATATCGACAGTTGGTTGGGAGTTTGTTGTATCTTACTCACACCCGACCTGATATCTCTTTTGCATTAGGAGTTTTTTCTAGATATATGTAGGAGCCTAATGAGCTTCACTGTAAATCTGCAAAGAGAATCCTTAGATATGTGAAAGGTACTCCCAGTTTTGGTATCTTTTATGCTGCAGATTGCCCACTTTCACTAATTGGGTACACAGATTCTGATTGGGCTGGCGATGGTACAGACTGCAAGTCCACCTCTGGTTATGTTTTCAGCTTTGGTTTAGGGCCATTCTACTGTTCTAGCAAGAAGAAATCCTTGATTGCTTTATCTACAGCAGAGGCAGAGTATAGAGGTGCAGTGAATGCAGCTACATAGGTTGTTTGGTTGCGGGGGATTCTCTCTGAGTTTGGTATTCAGTATCCACTTCTGACTGCCATATTTTGTGACAATCAGGGGTCCATTCAAATATCGATTGATCCAGTTCAGAGGCAGAGGACCAAGCACATCGAGATTTACATGCATTACATCCACGAGATGATCCATGACAGAGTCACTTGACTGCAGTACTGTCCCACAGAGTAGCAGGTTGCAGACATCTTCACCAAGTCCTTCACTAAAAATAAATTTTCAAAACTGAGAGCTATGCTTGGAGTGGTGGAGACAACTGAGTAGGTCACTTTTGGCCACCCAACATTTTTTTTCCTCTTTTTTTTTAGGGGGGGGTTTCCAACGAGGTTTTACCTCTTTCCTCTTTTCATGAGGATTTATTTTATGTAATGAGTACCTAAAATGACTAAGTTGTTGGGACTCAATTTTTTTGTCATTACAGTTAGGCTTAAGGGGGGGTGTTGGAGCATAACCCTAACTTACATTAGTTTATACCTAGCTTAGACTCCTAGATCTTGGTTAATACATTCATTTACACTTTATTTCACCTAATTTGGCCACATAGAGAAGAAGGGTGTCTCATCCCTAGATTTGAGGGAAAACTACTATTTTTAGATCAAGACTCAACTCTCGGTTCTTGATTTTCTTGATTTATTCTTGATTTTATTGATTTATTCATGATTTATTCCAACTCCCCCATGCAAAAACTCATATATTATTGGGGAATGCGCACCTCCTCTTTGAGTGAGAGATTTATTCCTTAATTAATGCTTTTTGTCCTTACTATTATTAGTAACTACTATTTCGGGTCAATTAAGTGAGTTGGAACTGCTTCTCTTGTCAGTTAAGTGAGATTAAGTGAGCTAATGCACATCACTTGACTCTTTTGGACATTAATGAGTGTGTTACATGTATCTTTAGTGGTCTAGGTCGAACTATGTGGTCTCCCTTAGCTTATGACACCTATTTTAGCTATTTCTAGCTTTTTTTTTACTAGAATTTCTATCTTGGAAATTCTATATATTCACCTCCTCTCTTCTTTTTTAGGATGGTTTCTCATGTATATTCATTTTTTATTAATATGATTCTTTGATTTATGGAGCAAAAACTTTCTCTCATCTCTTGAATATCAACAAATTGTTTATGTTCAATTTAACTAGAATTCTAGATCTATCGGGGTTTCTGCAAGAATTCTACACAGATGGTATTAGAGAAAAAGATTCAATGCATTTAGTGAGACCTATATGGTAAGTACCCACAATGAGTAAAAAATAAGTGGACAAGATTTTTTTCCAGGGATAGAGTAAAGTAGAGAATCAAGAATTTTAGGGGAATGTTATGAAGGAGAAGAGGAAGAAGATCCCAAGGTTTGGTTTTATCGATTTGAGAATATTTGGCCATGTTGAGATCAATGGTGTCACAACTATTGGCCTTGAAGAGAAAGGAAATTCCATCAACAAAGTCTTGTCATTAAGGCCCCAAGAAGGAAGAAAATAAGTCAGATATAGAGCATAAGACTAAGCTAGAGATTAGAGAGTGTAGCTACAACAAGACACATGTACCTTTTTCGTGTAAGGCCAAGGTGGACATAAACCCATATAATGAGGAAGTGGATTCTATCAGGATTAACCAATGGCCATAAAAAATGGAAGTACACTTTAGCGTTCATGAAGTAACTGGAAAACAAAACATTGTTTTTGCTAGGTTGAAGCTTGAAGGCAATGCTCTGACATGGTCAGAGAGTGATGAAGTAAGCAGAGAACTAGGAGTTGATCCACCAATGACCGACTGGGAGGTGTTCAAGGACATGATCAAATATCAATCTTATCCAATTGGATATGAGGAACACCAACAAATAGTATGGAATTACTTCAGGAAGAGACAAGGACAATCAACACATGAGTTCATGACAGAGTTTAGGAAGAGAGAAATTCATATGGGAGTCTCTCTCAAAAGTCCAGACATGTTAGTAAACTATTTGGGGGAATTGTTACCTCAAATTCATAGACAAATGATTTTGTTTATACCAAAGACAATTGTGAGTCCAATATTCAAGCACATTACCTTGACGAAGACAAACGAAAGAAACAAACAAGTTCTCAAAAGAAGCTAGAAACATAAGAGTAGTAGAGAAAGAAAAAAAAAATGGAATAAGAAGAAGATTGTGGAACAAAAACATCAAGAAAAATATTCCATCCAAAAATTTAAAGTATATGATTGAAAGGGACACACTGAGGATAATTGTTAGAAACTACACCCCAAGAAGCGCCCCAAATATTTTCAAAACATTAAGAAGAAAACATTGATATCAGTGGATTTTGAGGAATAGGTGGATAACACATCAAACCCAAAAGGGAAGATTAATTGCACTAATATTTAGAAAGAGGTGAAATTACTTGGTTTTAGTCACAAGGAGGACAAGGAAATGACAAAACGTTTCTGCATTAAAATTCACATGAAGTAAAACAAGGTGGATTGTTTGTTCAATATCGATTCACAATCCAACTTCATATCTACATGACTGGTTGAGAAGATTGGTCTAGATATTCAATATCATCCACATCCATAGCCCGTAGGTTGGGTAAGGAAATATGTGCAATTGAAAGTGAGAAAACAGGGAAAATTCAAGTTGGTCACCAATCAAAACATTGTTGATGAATTAGTTGTAGATGTGGTTCCTATGGACATATGTGGAGTCATCTTGGGAATTCCATATTTGTATGTGAGGGATTCCATTTTCATAAGGAGAGAGAACCAATATAGTCTAGTAAAGGATGGAAAATATTATGACATAAATGCGCATAAGGAAAAAGATAAGCTCTCTCTTATCAACGCTCATTATGCAAAACATATCATGGGTAGTACAAAGATGTTTGTCTTTTTGTTCTTGAGAGAAGGAAACAAACAAGAAGAAGGAAACAAGTTGGAGATGAAGGCATCCTTGGAAGAATGTAGTGGAAAGTAATGTCAACAACTACAACAATTGATTGATTCCTATAGGGAAGTGTTACCCAAGAGAGAGGTTGAACATGAGATTCAGTCGTTTCCAGTGTCACCACAACCTAACATTGGGTTGTATAGGAAGTCCATCATCAAATAAGATGAAGTAAAGAAGAATCTACAATAGTTTTTGGAGTAGGGAGTCATCATACCTAGTACATCACCATGTGGTTCACTCATCATCATGGTGCCAAAGAAAGATGGAAGTTGGAGAATGCGCATTTACTATCGTGCCCTGAATAATATTACCATTAAGAATAAATATCTTTTACCAAGGATTGATGACTAGTTGGATCAAATTTAGCAAGACAAATTCTTCACTAATATGGACCTAAAATCAGGTTACCATCAAGTGAGGATCAAAGCGTAATATGTGTGGAAGACAATTTTCAAAACAAGAAAAGATTTGTATGAGTGGTTATTAATGCATTTTGGATTATGCAATGCATCTGCAACATTCATGAAACTCATGAATTATATAATACGGCCCTTCATTGATTATTTTGTAATAATATATTTGGATGACATACTAATATTTATCAAAACTTGGCAAGAGCACATCTCACATGTGACATAGGTAATAGAAACCTTGAGGAAGACTCAGTTCATTGTTAACTTGCAGAAATGTGAGTTTGGAAAGAACTCCTTGATATATATTGGCCACATGATTGGGGGGGGAGAGATGAGGGGAGATATAGAAAAGATTGTAGCCATCACCCAATGGCTTGTTCCCACCAATGTGATAGAGGTAAGGATTTTCATGGGAGTAGCTCAATATTTGAGGAAATTCATTGTAAACTTCTCCATGGTAGAAAAACCATTACATGCACCATAACTGCCAAAGGAAAGAGATTTCATTGAGGTAAGACACAAAAATAGAATTTGAAGACATGAAGAAGAAAATCATCGATGCTCCAATATTAACCTTTCTGAATTTTGTTGTGACCTTTTGAGATAGAGACCGATGCTAGTGGATATACATTAGGAGAAATATTCATGCAAGGAGGAAGGCATGCGTGCTACCATTCATAGTTGTTTCATGGAGTGATACTTAACTACCCCACATATGATAAGTATCTTATCACACACCTTAAATTCCATTCAATATATATATTCAACCATAATAATTTAATGACTTTTTCATCATCATAATTGTCGCATATAAGTCTATTTATCTTATTCCTACTTTTATGCATATTCATACGATAGTCTCACTATTATTTCATAGTTCTCTTTTGAACGAGAAAACCATAGAGACCAAATGGTTATATAAAAAATACTTTGTATCTTCTCATAAATTGTTCTAGTATGTCATTATAATAGTTGAACAATTCTATACTTAACAAAATAGTTCTTTACCACATGTCGTTTTTATAAAATTTATCCTAAGTCTTATTCCAATAAGACTAGGTAATAGATAACCTATAAATGTTTTTTTTAGTAAGTTTCATATCCTAATTGTTATATCTACAGTCCTCACTAACTGAAGACATGATCGAAGACATATACAAGGGTCTCACAAGGGTTTTTTGTTTGTTATAGCCCCCTTGTGGCTATACGTTCCCACTCGACACTATATCATTGTTAATACAATTCTTAATCATATCATACCTTATATGAGTCCATGTAACTCAGCGTATAAAGTCTTGTATTATAATATCCTTGTTAAATATCTCATTATGTGTCAACCAATACATATAAGATTGTTTCATTGTATTATCCCATGTATAACATATATTAATAGGTTCCAATGTACAACATATATCATCGGGTTTCATTTTGTCATCCAATGTATAAAAATTGGCATACGAAGGACGACTCATATGTGAGTGGACATATTAGGGGGTTTTACAATGGTTTTAACTCGTGTTATCGTACCAAATATTAATTAAGAACCTTCCCAAATTTTCTTCGCTAATTCGTGTGTCCTATGGAACATTTACCATGCAATGATCCTGCATGTGCCACCTGTGGTGTTACTTATTTCAAGAAGGTTTAATCGAAAGTTGTCATAAGAATTGTATACGTGTTGTTTTATTATCCCTACATGCATTAAGGTTTTCCTATCAGATCCTTTAGCTATCCCAAACTTGCCTCATTTCACATTCTTCACTTTTGTTTTCTCGGCTCTGTTTTCCTCCTAAGAGGTTTTGAGAGGTTTGACATTTTCGAGTTACAATATGAAGGTCTAATTACCGAAATCTGATTTCCATTTACTATGGAATTTATTTAGTAAAATCCCAGGGTATTCATAGCTTCCCTAGCTTGCGGTTGGTCTTTCTATCGACTTGTGGATTGGCATATTTAATTGGTAAGACTTTATAGAACCTTCATTACTCATTCTGTCTTCTTGTAACCAGTTTTTATAGCTTATTTAACTTGGTAATGATTCCTGAGTGGTTTTCTTTATGATATTGGTTTATAGTCGGATTCAACATTATTCTGTCGGCTAGGTTAATATATATCTATATTGGTTTCCTTATCAAACCTCGTGTCTGTATATATATCTAATATATGATATCATGACTATAAAAATTGTATTTTTGACCGCAGTAGATCTTTCTCCCATTTAGCCTAGGGTTTGAGGAGTTCTTCATTGAACCTCAGGGACTTACCATCTAAACCCAGTAATTTTATGAACTTAGTGGTTCAAGTTTATCGTAACTGGATTTAGTGTAGGGTTTTTTATTAATTTGTTTTATCACTCTAGTTTCTGGTCGATGTTTAAGACCTTTCACATCCTCTTATTCACCCTAGACTTAGTTAGGACTTCTATTATAAATATTTGAAGAGGGAGGTGTTTGCACATAGCATAGTAATTTATTTGTTTTACATTCTGTAATTACGCCATGATTTACATCGATGGTTAAAAATTTTCTTGGGTATTGAACTAATGATGGGCCCTTTTTATTGTTGTGAGGGGTACCCATAAGTTATCTTCCAACCCTGCACACTCAGGTATAGTTTAAAGGCGACGAGGGGATATACAAGGCGCTTCTATATATCCATGGTAAGTTTGTCTATGTTTTTGTATGTAACTTTTGTCTAATTTATTTGCTACTATTATGTAGGTGTCGAGGAGGTTGGTACCATGGAGACTCAGGAATACCCTTTCTTGGAAAGGTATTCAGGTTCCATTCCGCAACTACATTCAAGTTTTGCATCACAACATGTGACTTCTCTGTTATTACATTCGGTTGAGCTAGTCGACTGAAACAATTTTTTATAATCATTCAAGAAAGTATGTGACTTAGGACTATTGCATTTTGCAATGTTTTAATGTTATGTACTATGTTTACAATTCCTTTTTGGTTATAAACAATAGTTATTTATGTCTCTGTTAAACTCATTTACTTGGAATTCTTTCCTTGTTGGACATAATTAGTCATTACTCGTTAAACTATGTTTAATATCTAACAATTCCCTTTCGAATATATATACAGTGTATCTTGTTGGACTCTTTTTAATCTAGACTGATTCCCTTTCGAAAATATATATAGTGTATCTTGTTGGACTCTGTTTAATCTATAACGATTCCGTTTCGAAATATATGCAGTGTATCTTGTTGGAATCTGTTTAATCTATAACGATTCCCTTTCAATTATGTACATTGCGTCTTGTTGAAACTCTGTCTCTTCAATATAGGTTTCTTATCTGAATAATATTTTTTTTAGTACTAGGTTTTACCTATGCATTTTATTGATTTTCTACTGGTCAAATTATTATGTTCGTAGATCTAGAATCAGAATAACTATTGTTTTTCTTTCACAGTTTTTCTACATGAGACTTATGATATGCATATATATTCTCATAACAAACACTTATCTAATATTGTTACACGTTATTTATTGTTTATAACTAATGATTTTGGCCATAGTAGTGCACAATAAAACACAATAAACATTCAGATAAACACATTCATAACAAAGAAGTAAAAACTAGAACTTGGGGAAACCACACATTGAAGAATCTTTTCCTCCCAACCTTAGAATAGAGTCTTTGTCAACGTATGTCACCCCCAAGCTGAGTTCAGAATCCAAGGGGATGCCTACATGGCCTCTTCCATAATTTTCAGTTCCATCTTGTTGTGTGTAATATTTGAAAAATCATCGTGTCAATTTAGTTTTGTGTGTAGCCTTCTAGAGATATTAGTTCCCATCTTATGAATGGAATCCCATTCCATTTTCTTGACTTATTTTTGTTTACCTAGGACTTGTGACACCTGTCTTGAGCCTCTTTCTCACTGACCACCTGTCAAATCCAATTCTACACATGTTCATAGATTCTGCTATAAATCTAGGATGTGTCTTTTTGAGGTTGAGTTAATGCCACATCTTGTCTCAATCTACTGCCACTTGGCCAACCCCTTTGTATTCCTAACTCCCTTTTTAAAAAATGCTTCAACGTGTGCCCCTTTTTCCACATGTGTTTATTTTCATAAAATAATAAGGTTTTACAATTCGGATTTCGTCAATAGATCAAATTGTTTGTTCAAAAAATAATTAAAATTCTAAAATAATAATAATATAAATAATAATTAAAAGTTCAAGTCATGGGGTATCACATAGCCATTTGCGATTTTACAAGAAGTGAAGAATTGGAAGCATTACCTATTGGGAAAAGAGACTATCATACACATAGATCATCAACCCTTTTATTATCTATAGAGTCAGAGAAAGTTGTAGTAGGTGCAGCAATATAAGTGGTTAGGTTTCTTGTATCAATTTCATTTATTGATTAAGTACAAGAAATGAGTCGTGAATAGACTAGTAGACATGCTCTCTCCACCACCATTGAAGACGATTGCAAAAATTGGAATGATAATGCAACTTCAGCCTTTCACTCATGAACTTTTGAGTGAATATTATGAGGGAGATGATGATTTCAGAGAAAAATAGAAGAAGTTAAAGGAGAAGTTGTTTGTTGTCATGGAAGGAAATTAATACCACCTCGAAGATGGGATACTATACAAACTAGACAAATTATGCATACCCCGGGACAAAAGAATTCAGTTGATGAGAGAAGCACCCATTTCTAGAGTTTTTGGAAATTTTGGCATGACAAATATAGTGGTGAATATGAAGTGGTATTTGTATTGGTTGAAGATGCAAGAGAATGTGGAAAAACATGTTAGAGGTTGATTTATTTGCAGCAATAGCAAGCCAAGCAATCAAAAACTTGGCTTGTACATGCCATTTCCAGTGAAAAGCAAGCCTTGGGATAACATCTCCATGGATTTGGTTGGAGTTTTTTCTATGACTCATAAATACCATGATTAATTTTTCGTTGTGGTAGAACTCTTTAGAAAAATGTGCATTCTCATTCTCTATAACAAGACAATATCTGGATGGGAGGAAACTAAACTATTTTTTAGCCATGCCTCGGTACATTTTGGATTGCCAACCTCCATCTATGGAGAATTTAGGAGCTAAATTTATCCCATAGGATATTTTCCATGCTTTTTCCCAAAAACCTTTTTGTCAATTTCCACTTATTCTAAAAATGTTTTTCCCAATTTATATACAATAAACTTATTTTACCTTACAAATATCCCAAATTTTATAGAAACTATATAAAATCCTTAGAAATTTGAATATTTTTACAAAAATATTGCCAAAAAAATTATAGTTTGCATATTAAGGAATAGTAAGTTTCACCAAGGTTTCTACATTTTGAGATAAATTTCCATCATTAAAATTATCTCTACCTCCATCATATCCAACCAAGACAACAGGTTCTTGGGTAAATTTTGGACAACACTTTGGGAAATAATGGATATCCAGTTGAAGTACTCCACTTCCTTTCATCCCCAGACTGATGGACAAACTGAGGTAGTAAACATGACACTGGTGCAATTGTTGAGAGGTTACAAAAACAAACATCCAAATAATTGGGATGAGAAACTAGTCTACATTCAACACTCTTACAATAAATCACTTTGTTTTTCCACCAACAAGTCTCCTTTCAAGACTCGTTTTGGTTATTTACCTCCTTAACCATTTGATATCATGTATGGATAACAGAAGGAAGAAGTAGAACTACAAGGATATGAATAAAAGGAAACATATTTATAGAAAAGATCAGGCATATACATCTAAGGGTTCAAGACCAGCTCAAGAAGACCCAACAGTGGTACAAACATAGGCATAATCAACATAGGGAGGATCATAAATTACATATTGGAGATGAGTTATGACTTTATATCTGTAAGGAATTACTGTAAGGAGTGTCAAATAAACTCAAGCCCCTTATATATGGATCATGTGAGATCATTGAACATATGAATGTGATCTCCTTCAGGCTTAAAATTCCACCTTATATGTAGATCATCTCAATGGTGAATGTGGAATATTTGAAGTTGTTCGTACCCTCCACACTAGATGAGGAAGAAGAGCATCAAGTTCTTCCCATTGTTGTATACCTTGCACCTCATGGAATTGGGGAGTTGAAGGAAGACAAATTATTTCAGCACAAGGAGTGGATGACTCACAGAGGACAACGAGAAATGTGGAAGATTGGTATCAAAGGATAAATTGTAAGGAAAGTGAAGTGGTATGAGAGGAACCATATTACAAGAAAGTTCCCTCATCTATCCTTAGCATATTTTTGGGACCGAAAGCCTCCCAATGGGGAGGCGTGGTATGAATCAGAATCAATAAAAACAGTTGGCTATCGTCATAGGCTCTAAGATGATTATCATAGGAAAAGTTTAATGCTATGTACGAAGAAGTAGATTGAATTGTTGGCATGAAGGGTCCCATGCCATCACGGTTGATGTTTGTTTTTTTGTATGTAATATATGTAAAGTCAGATAGCATATTATTGTACATAAATAAATAATGAGACTTTAATGAGACCATTTCCACATGGGAGAAAACAAAAATGAATAAATAAAAGGAGAAACATACTGAAAAGAATTCAAAGCATCGGGGACTACTGAACTTCCATCTATCCTCTCGATCAACTCGATCCTCTAGATTATGTTTCCCCACAATGAGAAAAGGGTTCTTTGGCTATGAATGGTGTAAATAGGTTTCACAAATGTCACTGAGGAGCATAGAGATGAACCAAAGAGCATGTACCTTTCCCATTGTTGAACAATAAATAGCTTGGCCAAAGCCAAAAGATTGATAGCTTTCCCATTTTGGTTTCCAAGGTAAATTATGAGTTTATGTGTGATGCTTTTTTTTGTTGTATTGTTCATGAATGGTTAATGTGTGCATTGTAACCTAATGGTTGTTTGTGTATTGTTTATCAAAGAGAAATTTGTGCCAACTATTGTTTGATATTGTCTTATATTAATATGGTCCACATGGGTTCGTAAAGTAGACTAACAAATTTTTAATCTTACCCATACATTCATTATGAAGTTGAATATTGATGGCCATACTTCTAGAGTCATTAATATTTACTTGGAGGGTTCTAATTTCGTTTTTAGAGTCATTGGGAACATTCTCAACTTTGTTGGGAATTTTCCTTTTCCCATAAATCATAGAAGACATATATATCGAAAGTTGGGGTTGTCTCAGAATTCATTAGCTATCCATGAACCATATACACGTTTTTACAGTGTTTCCCCTCTACCAATTTCTCCACAAAAAGTTTTCTCTATCGTTGAATGCCAAAGTCGACTTCCAAATATTTTTTTGACTTTTCGTGGGTTGACAAAATCACCCCTAGATGTTTTTTTCTCTGTGGGTCACCAAAATTACTCTCTAAACATTTTTACATGAGATCGGTTGTCAATTTTTTCTTGTTACTTTCTTTTCAATTGTTGGTCACCAAATACAACTTACAACGGGTTTCTTGTCATAGACAGTCGTTGAATCCACCCCTTAGTTATTTTTTTAATCACGGGTCAACTTATTCTGAATGGGTTTTCCCTTAAGTCGATTGCATTTTCTCGTTCGATCAATAATCGATTTTGGTCAACCAAAATCTGTCCACATTTCAGCTGGTTTTTATTTTGGTCATTTCGGCTATCTTGGTTGACTTGACTTTGGTCGACTCAAATTTTCTAACTTTTCGTGCCTCCGACTCAACTTGCCTCTCTTTCAACTCATTTTCTGACTCGAATTCTGGGTAGTCGACTTCATTTTTATTTGGGTCGAATCAACTTGTGGATTGGTTGGTCAAGTCTGTTTCCATCATCTAAAGAAATAAGGTTATATTTGTTTGTACAAATATTTCCATGTTGGTGAAATGGTGAGACTATAAGCCTCATTTTTATGGATCAATTGGTTAGGATTTTAACTATGTTGATTCACTTACCATCCATGGAACATGGGGAAGTATTCAGAGGGAAACTAAAATTGCACCATTCACATGGATGTGGAGGGAAAAAATCAAATCAATTATCCATTTTCATTTCTACTTTAAATCATTCATTGATCCGGATTATTTTCGGCACGAAATGAGAGCGGAGATATAATAAAGAAATACACAGAGATATTGCAGATATTCAATAATATAACAGAAATGTATCAGAGATGCAACCATAAACACAGATATACAGTAATACGTGATTTCTATTAACCAGAGAAATGTACAG